>JAVJIF010031398.1:0-241913 GCA_038442645.1 Agave tequilana | reverse complement strand
GTGGTACACAAGGCATTTGTTGTAGGGTGTACACAAGGAAAGAAAGGAAAATCTCAAGCGGTTGGCTTGGGGACTGGATGTAGGTCACAAGGACCGAACCAGGATAACTCTCCGCTGTTTGCGTTTGTTTTTTCTGTGCTTATCTCTTGTGATTATTTAATTTCTGCAAGTGATTTGTTAAAGTTTAAATAACACTATTCACCCCCCCTAGTGTTGTTTTGCTTGTTATATAGATCCTACAACTACAAAGTCTTCAAGTGGGCTCCTCCATATGTGATCTTGAAAATCTGTATCTTGAACCCGAAATGAACCAACTTGAGTCAAAACAATCTTCCTTTAGGGAAGAGCACACCATGAATCCTTAGAACCCTGAAACACACTTAAACACTAAAAATGATTAGTACAAATAACTATATATGTTTTGTAATCATCAAAACTCAAAAAATGGTTGATTTAACCTTGGGCCAACAGAGACTGCGCGGCTTGAGCAGCTTAAGGCTCAGAGTGACAAACTCTTGCGGCAGGAGTCAACTCAGAGGGCAACCTTGGTTGAAGTCGAAGCTCGCTTGGCCCAGACGGCGAGCTTTAATGAGGCTGAGCTGAGGTCGCAGGCGCTTGTCAGGGCTATTGATGATAGGAAGACAAGGCTGGCCATTCTTGAAGGACGGATTAAATCTTATGAAGCACCATCATAGCTTGTAATATGTGTGCCTTCATGTATCCCTTCCCTTTTTTTTTGAATCAATAAAAGTGACTTCGTTTTGACTCCCCTGTTGTATTTTCGACTTGTTTTATCCTTTGAATTGTCGCTTTCAAGTTGCATTGCAGCCATTTGAGAAAATAGTCCTTACTGGACTAAATAATGAGACTTGGCCATCCGCCAGTTCAGATCGGTCGCAATGACGTAACCGATTGGGAAGCCACCAAGCTTGAAACTTTGTCGTATGACGACAAAAAAATAGTCCTTGCCGGACTAAAAGATGAGACTTGGCTATCTGCCGGTTCAGAGGTCGTAATGACGTACCGATTGAGAAGCCACCAAGCTCGAAGGTAGTCCTTGTCGGACTGAAAGGTGAGACTTGGCTATCTGCCGGTTCAGAGGTCGCAATGACGTAACCAATTGAGAAGCCACCAAGCTCGAAGGTAGTCCTTGTCGGACTGAAAGGTGAGACTTGGCTATCTGCCGGTTTAGAGGTCGCAATGACATAACCGATTGAGAAGCCACCAAGCTCAAAATTTTGATGGGATTTGGAAAAAGGTCTCGTTTTCATTGCGAAAAACGAGGAGATCACTGTCATAGGTTTAATGTTAATGTAACAGCGAAATGGATGCCAGAGGTTATACTGTTAATATAGCATGAAAGGGTCTCGTTCTCATGGGGAGAAACGAGAAAATCACTGTTATAGGTTTAGTGTTAACGTAACAGCGAAATGGATGCCAGAGGTTATACTGTTAAACATAGCATGAAAGGGGTCTCGTTCTCACGGGGAGAAACGAGGAAATCACTGTCATAGGTTAGTGTTAACGTAACAGCGAAATGGATGCCAGAGGTTATACTGTTAAACATAGCATGAAAAGGGGTCTCATTCTCACGGGGAGAAACGAGAAAATCACTGTCATAGGTTTAATGTTAACGTAACAGCGAAATGGATGGAAAGATCTTTATATGTGGTCTTACTATTCCATGGATGAGAATTGGTAAGTGATTTTGGAGAGGGAATCAAATGGGAACATGTCCCTTAGAAGTTTTAGCAAATCCTCAGCTGTCAACGGGTTTGATATGCCTTTACCAACTACCGTTTGAGTCGGGCTAGCCATGCTATTCCCCTCAGTATGATGAGTTGTCGAGGACTTATGTTGGGCTTAAAGGCCAACATTTTCCTCTATCCTTAACCGTTAAAGGTGTTGGATAATTTGGTTAGCGCATGTGTAACCTTGGTTCTCCTTTGAGACAACCAGTGTATGACCAGGTTCCTACAGGTTTATGGTTGCATGATCTCGTTTGGAGGAAGAGAGAGGCTCTCTTTATGTGTACCTTGGATTTGAAGGTCTTGATCAGAGGTGTAGTGTTAACTTGATCATAAGAAGGATCCTTAATCAAGGATAATACATCTTTAAGAACTTGCCATTGATCGGCATCATGAGTAAATCACCATCTGAAGTCATAAGGCGATATGCTCCGTTTGAATAGACTGTTTCTATTACAAACGGTCCTTCCCATTTAGGCTGAAATTTGTCTTTGGTTTTGTGCGTCATGATCATCGGTCGTCTGACAGTTAAAACCAAATCTCCTTTCTGGAAGACTCTTTATTTGACCTTCTTATTGAAGGCTTTTGAGATTCGAGCTTGATACAACTCGATGTGTTGCTGAGCTTGTAGCCGCTTCTCATCTAGGGCTTCGAGCTCTTGAAGACGCAACCGATCGTTGTCCTCTGATGTGATCTTAGTGGTCAGAGCAACTCGTAATGACGGCATCTGGATTTCTAATGGTATGACTGCTTCACACCCGTACACAAGCGAAAAAGGCGTATTGCATGTCTGTATCCGCACCGTGGTCGGTAGGCCCAAAGACATTCACCGAGCTTTTTGTCCCAATCTCGCTTATTCGAGGAGACGAACTTCTTGAGTAACTTGATGATCGTTTTGTAGAATGCTTCCGCCAAGCCATTGGCGGCGGGATTATAGGCAGTTGAAGCTACATTCTGAATTCGGTATTTATCGCAGAATCGATAGAATACCTGGCTTATGAATTGGGGACCAATACATGGATGATTCGTCTAGGGACACCAAATCGATGGATGACATGGTGCTTGATGAAATTAACCACGTTAGAAGTTTTGACTTCAACCAGTGGTATAGCTTCTGCCCACTTTAAAAGTAATCAGTTATTGCCAGGATAAACCAGTGACCTCTTGTCGAAGAGGGGCTGATTGGCCTTACGACATCGATTCCCCATGCTTCAAATGGCCATGAAGCAACAGTTGGGTGGAGCAACTCCGGAGGTTGGTGTATGAAGTCCGCATGAATTTGACATTCTTTACACCTTCGAGCATATTGGATGGCATCGGCTATCATGGTTGGCCAATAATATCCAAGCCTATGCAATCTGTCTTTGAGTTTTGGACCTGGCTGATGAGCTCCAAATATACCGTCATGTGCTTCTTTAAGCACTTCCTATGTCTCTGAATTAGAGAAGCAACGGAGTAGGATACCGTCATATGAACGGCGGTAAAGTGTCTTCAGAGTTGGATCGTAGTAAAAACGGAGAGACCTTCGTCTGATAGATGCCGCTTTTTTAGGATGGTCTGGCAGCAGACCATGTAGAGCATAGTCGATAAAAGGAAATCGCCAATCTCTCGGCTCAAGATCCGTCGAGACATTATAGACCTCTCTGGTTCTTAACATATGTTTAGAGCATACAAGGTGTTGAGTTGCCACTGTGAGGTGATACTCGGTGTCGACTGGCAGGGCTAGTGTTGTTGCTAATGCAGCAAGAGCATCCGCCTTAGTATTCTGAGATCGAGATATGTGCCCGATGTAGAAACCATCAAACAGATTAGCCAATTCGATGACCGTGTGATAATAAGGCACCAAATCCTCATGGCGGACCTCATATTCGCCTTTAACCTGATTGATAATCAGTTTTGAATCGCCATAAGCTTCGAGATAGCGTACCCCCATTCTGTGGGCGAGCTGAAGGCCAATAAGTAGAGCATTATATTCTGCTATATTGTTGGAGCATGATTCTGTCAGAGAAAATACTCTAGGAAGGACATGATTCTGTGGGGAGATAAACACAACCCCCACGCCGGTGATGATCTTGCCCTTGGGGCCTATTCGTGATGCTCCATCGAAGAACATCTGCCATACTTCATCTTCTGAAGTTACATTGGACTCGAAGACTTCATCCAGAATATCTTCGTGAAGTTTTGAGTTCTCTAGGACTGGATGACCAGCCAAGACTCTGCAAGGGCCTGACCTTTAACCGCCTTTTGAGGGATAAAGATCATGTCGTATTGAGACAAAAGAAGCGCCCATTTAGCTAATCTTGAATTCAATGATCCTGGCTTCGTCATGAGAAGACGCAAAGGATTCACTCTGGAGATGACATGTATGGTTATCCTTCGACTTGGACTTCTTTGAATCTCATTGTTCGTCTTGGACAAGGTCTGGGTGTATCCACATGATTTTCCCCGTCTTCAATATCAAGGGAACAAGACCCCTATGATCTTGAGTTTTAGCTGAAGGATGCTTGACTTCCAGCCGTGGTGCAGGGATTGGATAAGTCCCGTCAGGAACTGTGACCTTTGGGGTTTTGCCGAACTCGAGGGTCACCATATTTGTAGTGACTTTTTTTTATTCTGACTTCAGTGTTAGGACTCCGGCGTCGATTAAAGCTTGAATTCTGTCCTTGAGGACAAAGCACTTGTCGGTAGGATGGTGAATCATCCTGTGGAAGAGACAGTATTTGGGATCATTCGTGCGTCCTATCTCATTGGGACGTCGAGCATCCGGCGGCTTCATTTTATTTCCTTCGTGGAGTAAATGGAATATTGTAACCACCTGATCGTCTTTAAAGGAGTACTGTTTCGAAGGAAACTTAGACTCCTGATTATTGAAGCCGCTCTTCTTGGCCTTCGACTGCACGTCCCCGGACAATTCTACGGACATAGTCTCCTTCCCTTTGGCTTGAGAAGACTGTGCCATGTCGCTACGTCCTTTATTGTTCATACCCCATTTGCCTTTAGGGGTGGATGGTTCGAACTTTTTAGCCGACTTTTTGGCTATCTCAACTTGTTCGACCAATTCTTTCCAGGTATGGGCTTTGACAGCCCCCATGCGAACCTCTACTTGATCCAAGAAGTTGTGCCTACACGTCTGTAAGAGCATGGGTAATGGCATCCCTGCTGGGCACATCAAAGACAAGTTTCTGAACCGCTCAATGTAGTCACGGACAGATTCGCCCTTCTTCTGCACGGTGGAGAGGAGCTTGTCCATGGTTACCTCGTATCGTCTTCATATAAACGAGAAAGGAATCGAGTTTCTAGGTCGATCCAGGAATTGACGGAGCCCGGAGGGAGACTTCAGAACCAGTCAAATGCTACCCCCTTTAAGGTGCCAATGAACAGCCTAGCCATGATGGCATCATTGTCTATAACATTACCGGTCTGAGACCGGAAATAGTAGATGTGCTGGTTCGGCGAGCTTTTACCATCGTACGTATGTAACGTTGGTGGTTTGAACTTCGGTGGGTATGGCACTGAATCTCACTCCAGCGGGTAAGGACGGACTGCCCCTACTTTCTTTAATTCATCCCTCTGAGCTAGGAATGCAATTTGAGCTTGGAGGCCCTTAAGGACTTCAACATCTAAAGAAGAACCCTCCTTCGACTTCTCCGCCCTTGACTGTTCATTGCTAAAAGGTTCCTCCTCGTCGTGATTGCTCCCGGTATCATTGTTATTCCCGTTATTGAGGAGTTGAGCGAGCATCTGTTGAATGTTGTCCAGAGCTTCTTGCTGGGTTTTGAAAGTTTGCTCCTGAGCTTCCAAACGTCGACGGAGGTTATCATTGCCATTGTCAGCCATATTCACTGATGCTCTATCTGTTCGCACTGAGTTGACGGTCACCGAAGAGGCGTACCCACTATCTTTATTTTTCTTCATCAGACCACTGGACTGATCCTCTCTTTGGTTTCGGTGAGGCTACTACAGTTGAAGAAGAAGGCTGTTCATAACTGTAGGGTATTGCAACCCTAGATCTGGTATTTTGAAAGACACCTTCTTCTTGTACCAGGACTTCGCCTAAGCCGGGGCTGTAATCTGGATCTGGGGAGTCGTAGGGAGTGTCGTGGGACGCTCGTCTACCCCTGTGTAGCTCTCGCCCTCTTCCGGTCATGTTAACGGATGCAGAGGGTAGATCTCGCGATACGCTCCTCTTATGATGTTTCACCGGGGCCTGCACCGACAGTCGATCGAAAACTAACCATCGACCTGGAGGGTTGGTGGGGATTGATCCTAGCCGGCAATGGACCGAGTGGAGTGTCACAAACTGACATCCCACTTGTTGACAACAGGAGGAAGAAGTTTGGAAAGATTCTGACTTCCGTTTGCTTATCAAGAATTCCCACAAGTCAGACCCAATTGGGCCTAAATGATCCAGCGCAGAGGCTCTATTAGATAGCGCATAGGATGATGTCCTGCCCCTTTTATCACCGTAGAGGGGATTAGCACAGAATAGTGCTTCAGCTCTAGCTTTGCGGCTAAGAACCTTGGGAGTGCCCTGGATGTTGAAGCTGCATAAGCAACGCTGTCAACATTTAGGGACTGAATCAAATCTGTTCAAATCTAGAAAGTAACCTTGTTGCGAGGCTAGAATCAGCTTCTGCGAAGCTAGAAGTAGCAGGTAGCATTAATCATGCTGATCTGTTTTGATCCTTTTCATACAATTGGAAGATCTCCCTTGATCCTCTTACTCGTTTTAGAAGAGTCAAGAGATTATGGCAATCAACTGCCAAATTTGATCTCAGATTTGATCTTGATTGGATTTAATCTTGATCCTGATTAGATTTGATCTCATCTGGAGATTTAATTGGTCAAAGTTTGACCATGACAGACCCTCAGCGGAGCTGCCCGCGTCGAGCTCACAGCGGAGCTGGAAGGAGCATCTGGCGAAGTCTGAAGAAAGCTCTTCAGCGGAGCTAGATAACGTCTGTGGCGAAGTTACCGAACATCTTTCTGCGCAGTTGCGTGTGGCTTCGAGCGAAGTTGGATGATCTTAGCCTCTCAGGCGAGGCTATCCCTTTGGGCTCATGCGATGCTAAGTGTTAGCATCTTAGACCTGCTGAGGTCTATTTAGAGACAATCCGGAGCTCACTGTCTGCTTCACTGGATCAGTAGAGTCCAAGTTGCTTCTTTGTTCCTCGGATGGGTGAAAACTGGTCGTCAGCTTATCTGTCACTTGTCTTTTGTAAATGTCAACAAGTTTAGAACTGGTCGTCAGCTTGTCTGTCACTTGTCTTTTGTAAATGTCAACAAGTACAGAACTGATCGTCAGCTTGTCTGTCACTTGTCATTTGTAAATGTCAACAAGTTTAGAACTATTCCGGCCAGTCAGAATCTTGTCTTTTTTAAAGTGTCAACAGGCACTAGGGTATAGGTACGGAGCCGCGCGTCAAATCCTGGGGCGCGGCTGTACCAAGACAGCGCGCGCAGCGCCGCCTGCTGTGCGCAGCTCGCTTGTCCCCCTATCGGCTGCATGTCCCGGTTTTTGATTTTGGGCACCTGGTTTTGATGAAATCACTCTCCAAGATCAATGGCTATCTTTATAGGCTTTTAATCACCAATAAAATGGTGATATTGGGTCTTCTTCTTCATTTCATACCATGGACCTAAAAACATACAAGAGAGGTATTATTAGCAGAATTTAATATTAAATAAATGTGAAGATGTGGTATGAAATATGTAATTTTAGAGACTAATCACACCCCCACACTTATCTTTTTGCTCGTCCCGAGTAAAATAAAAAACTAAGAAAATTATTACACCACTTCGCATGTGACGCGATTGCACTGAGCATGTGCAACAAGCTGTTAAACCTCTAAGTTTCCCCTAGAGGAGGAATTTTGTCTCCTGAGGGTTTTCAGCGAATTACACCCACAAAATCTATAAAAAAAAAAGAAATCAAATGTTAGTGTTTTGAAAATGCATTTTTGACATAGAGAAAAGTGTTAAGATACTTTTGCGAAAATATAAGTGATCCAAGGTCATAGGTTAACCAGAAATTATTTTTCCTTAAACTAAGTTGAAATGCAAAATCTTGTTATAAATTAAATGTAAGAATTTAAAATTGAATTGATTTTTTGATCTTTCATAAAACTCTTAGAAAATATGCACTATGTGAACAGTGAAGATTTTTGGGATATCGACTCTAACTTTCATGCCATTTATTTATATTAATATATATATTTTTTTCTTTTTTCTTCCCTTAGTTTTCTTAGGCTTTCTTATTTACCCGGGTAGTGAGCCTTTAGCCGGTAACTCCCAAACCAGATAGTTTTAGGGCACCAGATGAGAAAATATCCCTCGGACTTTAGGACTTGAGTAAACAAGGCCACAAAACTAAAGGGGATTATTTTATTTTTATCCACCATTTTAGGCGTGAATAATCATGCTTCCTAAGGCATTATTACCCAACTTCAATTAGTGAGTTTATCATCATTTTTTATATTTTTTATGGCATTTTCAGTCTTTGTTTCAATCCCAAAAAATTGTGTAAGTATGAAGTGCATAAATCTAAGGCAAAAAATTCAAGATCAAATTATCTTTTCAATCTTACATTCTTATCCTAAAATTTAAAAAAGATCTATTATTTTGACTCAGTTTAAAAATTCATAATTTTAGGTCTTCCTAGTTCCTAAGATAATCTTAATTTTCTTAAAAATAATCAAAACTATTTCTCTTATTTCAAAAAGTTTTGTAAAAAGAAAAGAAAAAGAGTTTCTATATAAAAGAAAATCTAAAATTTTTCTAAAAAGAAGTGTAAAAGAAAGAAATATAAAACTAACTATGCTAGTAAACCCTCCCCTGCACTTATCTCATGCATTGTCCTCAATGCATCGTGAATGTGTATATACATGAAACAAATGGAGGGGGAAGGAAAATTACCTCATGGAGGTGGCTCCGGTGATGGTCTGACTGGTCCACGAAATGTGACCCAATTAAAAAATTGTGGATCTTGCAGGAACCCACCAGTGACCTCTCTAATATGACCCAGTAAAATGTTGGAGAACTGTATAATCTTATGAAAAAATTACCCCCATCCAATTGCCAATTTTCAATAATAATTATTGAGTCATTTTCTTCAACATTCTTGTCCAACAAAGAAGTGTGATTTTGAGAGATGATGGATTTGAACTCAAATAGAACAGGAACAAAAACCGATACCGACTCAGGAATTTGGCTCAGATCAAGTCGAGATTCAAAAGTGAGAGTCAAAATTGGTTCAAAAATGGGGTCTAAATCAAAGAATTGATGTTCACGCACTTTCCCATCACTGAAGTGTGATCATAAGATATTGGTGATTCAATTTCACAGTGTACTGGTACAGGATTCAATGTTGACTTCGGAATAGAGAAAAATCTTATAAAGAAACCGGAGTCATTATTGAATCAAAGAGTGAAATGGAGTCACCAACTTGAGGTTCAGGATCACTTTCAAGCTCAAGTTCAATTTCGAAAAAAGGATAACTTGCTAAAATGTCAAGGTGATTCTCAAAATTTTGGGCAAGTTCAAAAGGATGTAAGGAAATTGAATCTTGATTTTCGTCCACGAAAGGAATGTGAATGGATGAAATGATCGATTCAGTTTCAGGAATTCTGGGAATCAAAACTTGCTTAAAATATTACTTAGTTCTGGTAATACTACATGAGTCAATATTGATTTAAGGATTGGACTTGAATTGCTAAATTGAAACTCCTGTTCACATTCATCTTCAAGTTCAATTTCAGGAAATGGATAACTTGCCAAACTATCAAGATGTTGATGTTGGTCAAATTCAGGTTGGTATGATGAAATTAAAGCTAGATTTCCAAAATGACATGATTCGTGAGTCGTATGAACATTTGGTGGACATGGGAAGTCAATTGTATTTTGCGTTATGCGCTTGGTCTCTTGAACGAATTTCATAGTTTTTTTCCCACAATGATTTTCTTTTGAGTCGTTCTGGAAAAGATTTACATGAATTTTAAAAATTTTGTGGACATGATGTGGCTACCACTTTTTTAAATTGTTTTTGGGCCTCTATCACCTCTACCAAACTCCTTTCTAATGATAATTTTTCTTCAATTAGTGGTTCAAAAAAAGGAGTATATGAATCAAAATCAGGGAATGAATATTGTGGACAATGTGGTTGAAAATTTGACTCGGGGAGGTGAATCCCCATTGAGTCTGTGAAGAGTTGAAATTATTTTGAAAATTATAATTATAAGATTGGGGGTATGGGTCATATTGAGTCGAATAATCCCAATCTGGCCTATATAATTGGTTCATGTACATATCCGGGTTGAAGTTTTCCGAGTCAAATGAGGTCGGGGTGAAATATGGATTCATTGAAATCCATATCACAATTTACAAGAAAGAAAAACAAACAAACAAACAAACAAATAAAGAAAAAGAAAAAAAAAAAAGCCTATGCTAGTGTTGACTTAGACCTAGACGACTCCTGACTGGTTAGACTGTCCATGGGGGGTATATTGTCAGAATCTGACCACGAGTTAATCGACTAGGTAGGGGGAAGATCAGTGGGAGGTATCTATACCGGAGCAACGGGCCTAATTATGCCAAGCCACTGTTTTTTGAGGTTTCGCCTCTCAATCCCCAACCTTAGACACCGATTTGAAAGAGTCAACTTCTAACAACTTTCCCCTTAGGTCAATATCTTAAGTGAATCCGAGATGTCTTTAAGGGCCAACATTTAGCAATTTTTATTAAGGCTTGGGTTGTGTGAGTGGGGAGGTGATTTTTAGGCTAAGGGAGGGTAATGACTTCCCCACCTTATGTTGTCTTCAGTATTGCCCTTAAGTTTAATTCGTGCAAATGTGCAATATAGATAAGAATGAACATACAAAGAGAGTAAATCACCCACATGTTTGTCCTAACTATATGCAATACAATATGTACACCTCCGTCAAGATCACAACAACACAAGAATAAAAAAAGTATATTGGAATTGAAATTGGCACGTGCCTAGATGCAAATGTCTAAATCGTTTTAAAACATCCAATTACCGTATTTTAGTTCTTAAAATTATTACAATACACAGGTAATATAAACAAAAAGTAGCAGCAGAATATAATAATATAAAAGAATTTACCCAACCACACAAGAGAAAGTATGGACTTCTGCAATGCTAAAGAATTTAACCTACACATCAAAAATAAAGAAGAAAAGTTAACAAAAACGTGAAATCAAACCGTTCTCATCCCCGGCAATGGCGCCAAAATTTATTCGGGGAAAAATCGCGCACGAAAAGTGTATGTTTTGAAATTAATATTTAAAGTGTGTGTACTTTGGCTTCCTCGATACTTCCGTTATAACATAGAGGCTAAACGGGTCGAATCCACAGGGACGAAAAGCGATAGAAGTTTTACCGGAATGTTCACGTATGTGTTAAAAATTCTTCAATGTTTGAAAGAATGAAAAGAAAAAAATAAAGAATGAAAAGAGAAGAGTACGGTGAAACAGAAGAAGTGGGAAACATAGAAAAGAATGTATTTGTGAATTTTGAAATTATTTCTAAAAGAAAGTAAAAAGAGAAAGAAAACTTATGGCTACTAACTACTAATGGCTCCACTAATCATGCTAACTTCTTTGTGATAGTTGCCTCACATGTATCATTGGCCATCACTAGTCCTTGGTTCAAGAGCGTTTCAAAGCATGCCCTATAACATAACTTTCACATCCAAACTCAACAAACAAGTACAAGCTACACGTAAACCATCAAAAATAAACAAGAGTAAGCATGGAGTAAAGTAATGTTAGCTTGTTAGAGAGTTTAATGTTAGAGTGTTAGAATCCATCATCATGAGCTATCAATGGCTCTTGCAATGCAAGGCCAAGTAGAACCTATTAGATTCATGTGGATTATCAAGTAAGAAGTTAGCAAGTTAGTGGTTAGTAGTTAGTTGCCATGAGAGAAAATTACCTAAACATGTAAAAAGAGTTATAGAAGAAAGTAAGGAGAGGTAAAGAGAGAACCTTTCATAAATTGTCACCTTCTATTACAAATACTCTTGATTTTCAACCATGTACCACTCTCTCTCCTTTTACAAGATCTACAAGAAATGGAATATACAAAAGGAGGAAGAAGAAAATAACTAACCTAAACTATCCTAAACTACAATATGAAGAAAAGAAAACCCTAAAACTAACCTAAAAACTACTCAAAATCTCCTCCTTCATGCTCTGGAAAATTCCAGGGTACCTATAGGCAAAACTGGGCACCAGGGTATAGGTACGGAGCCGCACGTCAAATCCTGGCGCGTGGCTCCAGCCGCACAGTGCCGCCTGCTGCACGCTGCCCGCTTGTCCCCCTATCGGCTGCATGTCCTGGTTTCTAGTTTTGGGCCCCTGATTTTGACGAAACCACTCTCCAAGGACAATGACTATCTTTATAGGCTTTTAATCACCAATAAAATGGTGATTGTAGGTCTTCTTCTTCATTTCATGCCATGGACCTAAAAACATACGAGAGAGGTATTATTAGCAGAATTTAATATTAAATAAATGTGAAGAAGTGGTATGAAATATGCAGTTTTAGAGACTAATACGCAGTAGAAGCGTGGTGGACCCATGATGCAGTGAGAGTGATGAGGAAACTTTATCTTCTCCTATGATTTTGATTCTTTTTATCATTCCCTACTTTATTAAATTTTGAGGACGAAATTTTTATAAGGTGGGTAGAATGTAATATTCCTATTTTAAAATACTGTATTTTTAATTTTCCTAAATATTTATTTTTCTATATTTTTATTTTACCTTATTTATAAGCATTAATTAACTTGGTTTATGATTTATTATTATTGTTGTTGTTATCATAACTTTTATTATTATTTTTATTTTGATTATTATTTATAATTTTTAGTGTTATCAGTATTATTGATATATTGTTGTTGTTATTATTGTAGTTATGGTTACTTACTAATACTATTATTGATACTATTATTATTAGTATTATTAATGATTGTTGTTATTAATATACTTTATCATTTCATTATGATTATCATTACTATTGTTATTGTTATTATTATTATTTATTATTATTATTAGTCTTATTGTTATTACTATAAATATTGTTATTGTTGTTGTTGTTTGTTGTTATTATTATTATGGTTATGTAATGTTACTGGTATTATTATTATTATTAGTGGTATCTTTCTTTTCCTTGATCCCCATACCCATTCTTATTTCTATACCCAATCTATTAGCCTATAACCCAAACCCAATAGCACATTAGCATGTTACCTATTCAAATCTTAATAGCTTAATCCAAATCCTAACTCCCACCTAATCCTATTCTTATTATTCCCTTTATTCTCTCCTCCCTGCCATCAGCAGCCGCCCAACCAAGACCAGCACCCCTCCTGGCTTGGGCCATTCTTTCCTTGGCAGCTACAGCCCCAAGCCCACTCCCCATGCACCAGGCCGAGCTCCGCACATCTCCGACGAACCGATCTCCACCACCTTGGCCGAAGCATACCCCTGTGAAAAACACCTAGAGGGGGGGTGAATAGGTGTGAATGCTAATCTAATGATCTTTTTAAACTTTAATTAAATGAGTGATGCAACGATCTCTCAAAACACGACTAAGAGCCGAATACCCCTTGCGAGGTTCTGAACTCCTTCCTCCCAATTCCCCTAGATATGGGTTAGAGGTGCGCAATGCAACCGTGTTGTATTGAGGTGTGATCGATCAATGCCAAGTATGATGATGAGAAATGAAATGCACACAATGTAACACAACAAGTATAGCAAGTAAAGTAAACAAGACAAGATTGCACAAGTAGAGGGTTAGTTCTCAAGCAAATAATTCAAGACAATATAAAGCAAGAGAAATTGAAAGCAAGAATAACGCAAAGGCAATCGCAAATAAGATGATTTGTTTCGAGGTTCGAGCACACTTGCTCTAGTCCCCGCCTTCACCTCCGTGAAGGGTTTCCACTATCCACCGAGGATGCCTTTACAATTGGTCTACCGAAGACCGAGCACCGAGCTCCACCGAGTACAAAAGAACTTCTACCGAAGAGGTCGCTCCACAAAGAAAGGATTACAAGAACCAAGTGATCACAACAAGATCACTACACTTTTCTCAAACTCTTTTACAAACACTCTCACTTCAATTACAACTTCACTATAGAATGAGTATAGGATTTTTGGCTCTATGAAGTGTGGTGAGAAAAACTTCAGTTGTAGAGAGATATTAGCAATCAAACACAACTGAAAAACTAGCTCAAAAAGAATTGGAATTAAAGCTTTAAACTCTTTTCTTTTCTCTTTTGAAAACAATGAAAACTTGAGGATTTTTCTAAGTGATATGAAGGAGAGACTTCTCCTCTATTTATAGGGTTGAAAATAAGTTAAAAACATTTTCTTTACACCTAATTCAACCTGCAAAAGCACCCCAACAACTCTCCAAAAATCTGTTAAAGCAGAAAAAGAAAACAGTTTTTCAGAAAATCCCAAAGAGGAAAGAGCCGTTGCTAAGTTGCAGGCTTGGCGGTCGACCGGTCCGGTCGACCGCCAGCCCTGCTGGAAAGAGCCGTTGGCTCTCGGTCGACCGGTCCGGTCGACCGACCCAAAAGGAGGAAACACAGTTTCCTTCTTCCGGTCGACCGGTCCGGTCGACCGAAATATCCCGAGAGCAGAATGCTCTCCGTCGGTCGACCGGTCCGGTCGACCGACGGACATGCACAAACAGTGCATGTCCAGACACATCGCCGGTCGACCGGGCCGGTCGACCGATGTTGCCTGAAATTGAAAAACTTGGCTGTTTTGAGTTAGAAAAATTTTGATAAATATTTTAAAAATACATATAGCTAAGTATTATGCAGAAAATAGTTTATACACATGTTTTAAACAAGTTTTTCAGGATATAAAGCTTTGGTACATGTATATATAAACTAAGGCATAAAACTTAGAAATAACCATTTTCAAAACATAGGAAATACATGAAACAAGTGTGTGTGCAAATCCTAGAGCCAAATTTCCTATATTCAAACTTTAACATTCTAAACTTATAAACTCTAAAAGACTTCAAGGCAATGCTTCAAGATGGGCTATCTCCACTTGATCTTCAATTTTTGCATCTTGAGCCCAATTGGAGTTGACTTGAGTCCAAAACCTTGTATTTGTGAGAGAAGACTTCTAGTATGAATAGAAATCTGAAAACACACTTAAACAACAAATGTTATTAGTACAAATAACTAATATGTTTTGTAATCATCAAAATACACTAAACAAGGGTGATTGTAACCTTGGGCCAACAATCTCCCCCTTTTTGATGATGACAAAACATATAAGTTATTGAAACAAATAAAGGAGGAAAAGCTTGGAAAGCTCCCCCTCAAACAATGCTATGTATTTATCATGAATATGAAAATCTATGTAAGCATACATAAAGCATTTAACAAACACAATAGTTTTTGTCCAAAAACTCAAATAAACACAAACTTTCTTTTTCTTCATGAAATGAAACTCAAATAGTATCAAACTTAGAAAGTTTAAACTTAAACACTTATTTTTCAAATATCAACAAACTTACTTATTATTCTCCCCCTTTTTGTCATACATCAAAAAGGGTTAAAACCCAATAGAAAAACAAATTTTATTTTTTTTAAGAATCCATAATGCAAACATTCAACTCACCACAAATAAATGAAAATCTAGCATAATCTAGAGGTTTAGTAAAAATATCGGCAAGTTGAAAATCGGTAGAAACATATTCAATAACAATATCACCTTTCTCATAATGATCTCTAAGAAAGTGATACCTAATGTCAATGTGTTTGGTTTTACTATGTTGATTTGCATTCTTTGTCATGTGAATAGTACTAGTATTATCACAAAATATTTTAACATGATCAAAGTGTAAATCATAGTCAAGGAGAGTATGTTTCATCCAAAGAACTTGTGCACAACAAGCTCCGGCCGCAACATATTCCGCCTCGGCGGTTGATAGGGCTACCGAATTTTGCTTTTTGGAAGACCAAGATACAAGACAATTACCTAAGAATTGACATGTTCCACTTGTGCTCTTCCTATCTACCCTACAACCCGCATAGTCGGCATCTGAAAAACTCTTCATTTCAAATAATCCGGTTTTAGGAAACCATAAACCCATTTCAATAGTGCCCTTAAGGTATCTAATTATGCGTTTAACCGCAATTATGTGAGATTCTTTAGGACAAGATTGAAAACGTGCACAAAGACAAACGGAAAACATAATATCCGGCCTACTAGCCTTCAAATAAAGCAAACTACCAATCATGCTTCTATAAAGTTTAATGTCTACACTTTTACCTTGTTCATCCTTGTCAAGCTTTGTAGTTGTTGCCATGGGAGTTTTGCTTACTCTTGATCCTTCAAGCCCAAACCTTTTGATTAGTTCCTTTGTGTACTTGGCTTGATTGATGAAGATCCCATCCTTCCTTTGCTTGATTTGGAGTCCAAGGAAATAGTTGAGCTCCCCCATCATAGACATTTCAAATTCATCCTTCATGCATGACTCAAAAGCTTTGCAAAGAGATTCATTAGTAGAACCAAAAATAATATCATCTACATAAATTTGCACAATAAGAATGTCATTTTCTACATGTTTTGTAAACAAAGTTGTGTCAATTTTACCTTTCTTAAAACCATTTGAAATCAAAAATGAGGAAAGTCTTTCATACCAAGCCCTAGGGGCTTGTTTTAAACCATAAAGAGCTTTATCTAATTTAAAAACAAAATCCGGATGTGTAGGATCAACAAACACGGGGGGTTGTTCAACATACACCTCCTCTTCAATAAATCCATTTAGAAAAGCACTTTTAACATCCATTTGAAATAATTTGAAATCTTTATATGAGGCAAATGCTAGTGTCATCCGTATGGCTTCAAGCCGTGCTACGGGTGCAAAGGTTTCTTCAAAATCGATCCCTTCGATTTGAGTGTAACCTTGGGCAACTAACCTAGCCTTGTTTCTAACTACATGACCCGATTCATCCAACTTATTCTTAAAGATCCACTTAGTACCAATTATTGGTCTATCGTGGGGCCTTGGAACAAGGTGCCAAATTTGGTTGCGCTCAAATTGATTGAGCTCCTCTTGCATGGCTAGCAACCAATATGAATCGGCCTCGGCTTCGAGAACATTTTTGGGTTCTATGTGTGAAATAAATGCAAAGTGGCCACAATAATCTTGAATTTTAGAGCGAGTAGTTACCCCTTTTGATACTTCACCTATGACGAGGTCCTTGGGATGATGAGGATTGAATCTCCAATCCTTAGGTAGTGGTTGAGTAGGCTCCACCTCATTTGTTTGATGTTCATTTCCTTGGGCCTCTTCCACTTTGGCTTCACTTCCATCATCATCCTTTGGCTTGTCTCCCATGGTAGAAGCATCCTCCAAGGTGACTTTCTCCAAGCCTTCATGCAAAGCATCTATTTCTACAACATTCTTAACAAACTTGTTAGATTCCTCAAACTTAACATGAATAGACTCTTCAATAGTCAAAGATGATCTAATGAAAACTCTATAAGCTTTACTAGTGTTTGAGTAACCTACAAAAATAGCCTCATAAGATTTAGGATCAAATTTTCCTAAAAAATCTTTTGTGTTTAAAACAAAGCATTTGCAACCAAAAACTTTAAAAGGAAACATTAGGTTTTCTAGAAAAATACATTTCAAAAGAAGTTTTAGTTGTATTTTTACACAAGAAAACACGATTAGATATGTAGCATGATGTATTAACGGCCTCGGCCCACAAATAATGTGGTAGACCATATTCACTTAGCATTGTCCTAGCCATCTCTTGTAATGTTCTATTTTTCCGTTCAACTACTCCATTTTGTTGTGGAGTTCTAGGACAAGAAAGTTCATGCTTTATTCCATGTTCATCACAAAAAGTGGTAAAGGGTTGGTTAATGAATTCACCTCCTCTATCACTTCTTATTCTCAAAATCGAAACATCTTTTTCTTTTTCAACTCTTTTCTTAAAAATTGGAAATACGAAAATGCTTGGCTTTTATGTTCAAGAAAGAAAACCCAAGTAAATCTTGAAAAATCATCAACCAAACATAAGCAAATCTATTCCCACTTAAACTTTTGGTTTGTGTAGGGCCAAAAAGATCCATATGGATTAACTCCAAAGGACGTGATGTCATGATATCCTTAATTGACTTGAAAGAAGACTTAGTTTGTTTCCCAAATTGACATGCGTCACAAACTTGGTCCTTTTCAAAATTCAAGCAAGGAATACCTTTCACCATTTCCTTTGTGTTTAACCTAGAAATGTGATCAAAAGAAATATGCCCTAATCTCCTATGCCACAACCAAGAGTCATCATCGAGGGCTTTCAAACAAGTAATATTACAAGACATATTTAACATATCAATCATATAAACATTACTTTCACGAAAACTGAAAAATACACAAACATTAGAAATTCTATCAATAACCTTACAAGCAACATTATCAAAAACAACATCAAAACCTTTATCACAAAGTTGACTAACACTCAAGAGATTATGCTTGAGGCCATCAACTAAAACTACATTTTCAATTAAAGGAGAGGTGCCAAGTTTTACATTACCAATACCGATGATTTTACCCTTAGCGTCATCTCCGAAGGTGACGGTGCCACCTTCATGATATCTTGATAGGGTTGCAAAGTTGTTGATGTCCCAAGTCATGTGCCTTGAGCAACCGCTATCAAGATACCACAAACCTCTACGTCGTTGGGCTTTGGAAAGTACCTACATCATTTAAAATAATTGTTGACTTTGGTACTCAAACTTTCTTCGGTCCTTGAAAGTTAGTGTTACGAACCCAAACATTATGATGTGATACACTTAGTCTATCATAACAAAAATTAGCTAAGTGTCCTTTCCGCCCACAATGTGAACATGAGTACACTTTTCTATACATGAAAGCATGATGTGTAGTGTGAGCATGTTTTGGGGTTTTGCCATGTTGTTTAGGTTGTGTAGCATGAACATGAACATGAGCATGAGCATTTTTCTTTGGGGCTTGTTTCTTAGGAAACATAGCCTCAATTTTCTTCTTGTTAACTCACAATCTTTCAAAACAACACTTAATGAGTCTAATCTTTCCTTAAGCATAGAAACTTCATTTGAATCAATTAGTGGGGCCTTACCTTTGCAAGAGATCTTATATTTTTCAAAATCATTTTTGGTAGTGGCCAAAGTGGAAACCAACTCATCCTTTTCTTTTGTAAGAGTAAAAACTTGAAGACTTAAAGATTCATTTTCCTTTTTCATTTTAATATACTTTTTCTTTAAGAAATCATAGTTTTGTGACAACTCAACAAAAGCCTCTTCTAACACATCCATAGAAAGTTCATTATCATGAGAAGGGGAAGAGGTTACCTTGCTTGTGCCTTCATTAGCCATGAAGCACATGTTGGCGGTGTCTATTTCTTCCTCGGATTCGGTCTCCGAATCCCAAGTTGCCTTCATAGCCTTCTTCTTGTAAGGCTTCTTTGAAGTGGAAGGCTTTGCTTTGTCCGGACACTCCGCCACAATGTGTCCCGGTCTTTGGCAATTGAAGCATACAATCTTCCTTTCTTCTTTGCCTCCTTGCCATCTTCTTCTACCTTGGTACTTCGCCTTGTTGTACATCCTCCGGACATTCTTAACAAGGAGTGAGAGATCCTCATCATCTTCTTCTTCATCATCTTCATCGGAGTGTGTAGCTTGACTCTTGAAGGCGATAGTCTTCTTTTTGGAGGAAGCCATATCCTCCCTTGCTTTCCTTTCCATCTCATGGGTTTTGAGGTTCCCAATGAGACCTATGAGCTCCATCTTTTCATTGTCGTTGAGTTCCTTCAAGGTTGTAGCTTTAACTTCCCATGAAGGAGGAAGAGCCCGGATGATCTTCCGTACTCTTTGATCATTGTTGATATCTTCACCTAAAGAAGAGAGTCCATTAGTAATCTTGGTAAATCTTGTAACCATATCATCTATGGTTTCATTATCTTGCATGCTAAATGTTTCATATTGAGACCGAAGAAGGTCAATCTTAGCCTTCTTTACTTGTGAGGTTCCCTCATGAGTGACTATCAAGTGTGACCAAATCTCATATGCGGATTTGCAATGTATAACCCTAGCTATGTCATCATCATTTAGGGCTTGAAGAAGTGCATAGTGAGCTTTGGTATTGGCATCGAATTCCTTAGTCTCAATTTCGGACCAAGTGGATTCGTCACCGGGGGGTACACTAAAGGACTTAGTCACGGCCTTTGCAACTCGGCTACCTAGAGATTGCAAAAACACGGTCATCTTAACTTTCCATATGGGAAAGTTAAGTCCATCAAACTTAGGAGGGGTCTTAATTCCATTGGCCATTTTTACTTATATGAATATGAATGAAAAGATTAGCAAATTAGGATCTTCTCTAAGGTGGTTAAACCAAATCCTAGAGTCCAAGCACTGATACCAATTGAAAAACACCTAGAGGGGGGGTGAATAGGTGTGAATGCTAATCTAATGATCTTTTTAAACTTTAATTAAATGAGTGATGCAACGATCTCTCAAAACACGACTAAGAGCCGAATACCCCTTGCGAGGTTCTGAACTCCTTCCTCCCAATTCCCCTAGATATGGGTTAGAGGTGCGCAATGCAACCGTGTTGTATTGAGGTGTGATCGATCAATGCCAAGTATGATGATGAGAAATGAAATGCACACAATGTAACACAACAAGTATAGCAAGTAAAGTAAACAAGACAAGATTGCACAAGTAGAGGGTTAGTTCTCAAGCAAATAATTTAAGACAATATAAAGCAAGAGAAATTGAAAGCAAGAATAACGCAAAGGCAATCGCAAACAAGATGATTTGTTTCGAGGTTCGAGCACACTTGCTCTAGTCCCCGCCTTCACCTCCGTGAAGGGTTTCCACTATCCACCGAGGATGCCTTTACAATTGGTCTACCGAAGACCGAGCACCGAGCTCCACCGAGTACAAAAGAACCTCTACCGAAGAGGTTGCTCCACAAAGAAAGGATTACAAGAACCAAGTGATCACAACAAGATCACTACACTTTTCTCAAACTCTTTTACAAACACTCTCACTTCAATTACAACTTCACTATAGAATGAGTATAGGATTTTTGGCTCTATGAAGTGTGGTGAGAAAAACTTCAGTTGTAGAGAGATATTAGCAATCAAACACAACTGAAAAACTAGCTCAAAAAGAATTGGAATTAAAGCTTTAAACTCTTTTCTTTTCTCTTTTGAAAACAATGAAAACTTGAGGATTTTTCTAAGTGATATGAAGGAGAGACTTCTCCTCTATTTATAGGGTTGAAAATAAGTTAAAAACATTTTCTTTACACCTAATTCAACCTGCAAAAGCACCCCAACAACTCTCCAAAAATCTGTAAAGCAGAAAAAGAAAACAGTTTTTCAGAAAATCCCAAAGAGGAAAGAGCCGTTGCTAAGTTGCAGGCTTGGCGGTCGACCGGTCCGGTCGACCGCCAGCCCTGCTGGAAAGAGCCGTTGGCTCTCGGTCGACCGGTCCGGTCGACCGACCCAAAAAGAGGAACACAGTTTCCTTCTTCCGGTCGACCGGTCCGGTCGACCGAAATATCCCGAGAGCAGAATGCTCTCCGTCGGTCGACCGGTCCGGTCGATCGACGACGGACATGCACAAACAGTGCATGTCCAGACACATCGCCGGTCGACCGGGCCGGTCGACCGATGTTGCCTGAAACTGAAAAACTGGGCTGTTTTGAGTTAGAAAAATTTTGATAAATATTTTAAAAATACATATAGCTAAGTATTATGCAGAAAATAGTTTATACACATGTTTTAAACAAGTTTTTCAGGATATAAAGCTTTGGTACATGTATATATAACTAAGGCATAAAACTTAGAAATAACCATTTTCAAAACATAGGAAATACATGAAACAAGTGTGTGTGCAAATCCTAGAGCCAAATTTCCTATATTCAAACTTTAACATTCTAAACTTACAAACTCTAAAAGACTTCAAGGCAATGCTTCAAGATGGGCTATCTCCACTTGATCTTCAATTTTTGCATCTTGAGCCCAATTGGAGTTGACTTGAGTCCAAAACCTTGTATTTGTGAGAGAAGACTTCTAATATGAATAGAAATCTGAAAACACACTTAAACAACAAATGTTATTAGTACAAATAACTAATATGTTTTGTAATCATCAAAATACACTAAACAAGGGTGATTGTAACCTTGGGCCAACACCCTGCGCCACCACTCCCCAAGCCCACAGCACAACACAACAGCAGCCCCTCCTTGTCGCACTCCTCCATGGCTGACTTCCCCTCCTTACCCGGCCAACTCCTCCTCGGCCAAGACCCCGGGCCTCTCTTGGCAGAGCAGCCTCGAGCACAGCCAGGCTGGCCGAATCTCCCACCCGACAACCCCCCTTGCAGCCATGCTCGTGCCCCCATCTCCCCTTGAACTATAGGCCAACCTTGAGTCCAGCCCAGGCTTTCTCCTTCATCCCCTCTATTGGTGCAACCCCGGCCAACTCCTCCCCTCCCCCTTGTTGTGCCACGGCAGCACCCGATCCCCCCAGCACCTAGCTGATCCCCCCAAGCCTAGATCCACCCCCAGCCTACCCCCTTGTCGCACCGGAGGCTGACGACTCGTCCATGGCGATCCGGCAACCCTTCAGACCATCAACATATTTCGTGGCCTTTGCCTCCTCCGCCGTCGATCTTTCCATGGCTGGCCGTTAGTCCTCCCCTCTCTTTCTATTCCTTTCTCATGTGTTATAAATATGTGTTGTGTTTTATTATGCAAATTAATGTGTGTGGGTGTTTTAATTATGTGCATGCATGAAAATGGGTGTATGGATGTGTGCGTGAGTGTTTTTATAGTATGCATGCATGTGTGTATGTATGTATTCATTTTGGTTTGTATTAGTATTTGAGTGTTTGCATGTGTGTATGTGTATATGTATATATATAAGTTCATGTATGTGTATGCATGTGGGGGTATGTATATAATGTGTACGTGTGTGTTTGTATATCATCATGTGTGCTTAGTTGCGTGCTACAGCAATGCAGACTCGTCTGTGCGATCTGAACTGGTAACAGACCCGAACCGGATTCATGTTCGCCGTAGAGCCGATAAACTAGCGATTTGAAAATCGACCCATGGGATGATCCGAATATTCGTACCGGTTCGTGCAGTGGAGACCAGAAGACGATTCGATTCCAAAACCACATCATTTCATGTGAGTATTTATTTGTTACTCTTTTATTTATTTATTTATACCAGCGAGTGTATTGCTTATTAGTTTATTTAAATTATGTGATTATTTTATCATTTCATGTGTTGGTGTTATTCCATGTGAATACTTATGTTTCATGTCGTTGATAGTTATTCTGTCAGATAGTTAAATCTGTTGTTTTTTAGTATTTAGAGTGATCATGGTGTTATGATTTAGATCCTGGTTATATGATTGACTATTTTTGATTGGGAAATTGGTTTAGTTGGATAGTGGATGTTCCAGTCATGTAATGGATTAAGGTACATGGATTCGATATTGTATAACCGAGACATTAGTATTCTATCATTTCATGTGTGACGAATTCCCACTTTAGGTTCGGAGCTAGTCGTAATGGACGTTAGACAACAACTGGATTAATCTTGAGTTGGTTTGGTTAGCGATTGTGGTTAAAAGTTTATATTTAGGTGAACTGTTTATCAGATATTTAATTGGTGATTAATTTTGATGAGAACTTATTTGGGTATTTGTAACACCCTGTTCTTAGAATACGTACTTAGATATTCAGATTTTTTCTATCATATTTTTCTATTTACTTTCCGTATTTGTTTTGTTTTATAATTAATTATGTGATTGTTTTACATTGGATCCAGATTCATGAACTCAGAGTTAGCCCTATTCTGAACCGGGAACCCGATCCAGTGTATTACTCGATTTAGTCTTTTCGGTAGTCAAATTTGATTGATTTCGGTTTCAAACATTATTTTTCAATATTTTAGAATTTTAATGATTTTTCAGAATTTTTTTGAATTATTTAATAAAATCTCCAAAATCATAATTGATCGGTACCACCATTTGATTCTTGGATTTTTAAATTACAAACAGGAGTCAAATTTCTGAAAACCGCTTTCACATTTTTTCTTAAAATAATATTTACTATTTAATGCATTTTTTGAAATTTTTCTGAATTTATTAAAATCCGGTCAGATTCGATGTCCACCAGTATCGATGATAGTTTTCAAGATTTTTAATGTGAAAACAAAATTGAAATATTGAATCCAATTTCACCATGATATTCAGTATAATATTCTTGATTTTTGAGAATTTTTTAGCATCGTTCTGAGATACTTGATTTTCAGGTGATTCTGGTATTTTTCCAAAATTTTCTGCATCCGCGATCGAATCTGGGGAATCCACCATTCTAATTATTTCTATTTTTTTCAATTACATTTCTTCCTTTTTCCTTTTCCTTTTCCTTTTCCTTTTTTCTTCCTTCCTTTTCTTCCAACAGCTTCTAAACACTTCTCCATTATTCTACAACATTCTACATCCTTCCTTCCAAATATCCCAACTCACTCATCATCCCTCTCTCATCACTAGGGCCGGCCAAGAAGACACCTCATCCCCTCTCCATTTCATAAAAAAAACTCTAACCCTAATCCTTTCCCTTCTCCTTTAAACACCAACTCCAAACTATACACCATTTTCTCCTTTAACCTACCATTCTCCATCAAAAACCCTAATCACCACTAACTTCTCCTTCATCTTCACTACAACTGCAATACCTACAACACCTTACCATCATCTTCTTCCTCCTCCATCTCCTCCCACTTCACCATAATCACCAAAATTTCACCATACTAATCCTTTATTTCCATCTCCTTTAACTTTCCACCAACACCAATCTCTCCACAACACCACCTCCACTCCATCTTCACCTAGGTTGGCCACCACCCTAAGCTTAGGGCCGGCCCCCTCTACTCCAGCGACGTCGCCAGGTACCATTCTAGTAACTATTCCGGCGACAACTTCACCATCTTTAACATCACCACCACCATTACAAATCCTCCATCTTCACCACCACCTCTTTTATTCTTCTCCATCACCACCATCTCCACTCTCACCACCACAACACCACCTCCATCCCCCTATTTCAACCTCCAACATCACCATCATCTTCACCTCTTTCAACTTCTTTTTCATTCCTTCCTCAAAATCTAACTTCTCCAACACCGCCAACTACAAGCACCAACACCATCACCACTCTCTTCCATTCTCCCTCTCCTCTCTTCCCTAGGTCGGCCATCCCACTTGACCTCCCTAGGAGGTGGCGCACCTCCCTAGGACCGCAAGCCACTAAGGGGCCAAACCTCCCTCCTTCTCTCGCTTCAGGTATTTCCTCGCTCGGGAGCTCAGGCGCGCTGAGTTCAGATTTGTGTTTTAAGCGAGTGTTTTTTCTTGCATCATCGAGCTTGTACTGTATTTAGGTTTGTGTACGTGTTCCTGTATATCTGTACCAAGTTGTATGTGTGTAACGGTATCATGTGTTATATCATGTGTTTGAATGCTTGTAATAGTGTAAACGATATGATATTTGTGCACGTGTTGGTACTGACCATGCAGGTACCCATGTATAGCCTTAGGGGCTTCTATCCACTCCCGAGATGCCTACCCAATTGGTCTAAGCCTTGCACCCTTATGGTTTTCGTGGTAGCTACCGAGAGTGCTCTTAGACTCCAGCCTTACTTCAGCCCTTATGGGCTTACACACAGCCTTCGGCCTCACACACTATATGGATGGACTTGATACTGCCTATTTTAATGTATGATTGTGTGGTACTAACATCTCATGCAGGTACCCTTATACCGACTCTGGGTTTCTGCCTACTCCCGGCTAGCTACTCAATTGATCTAGGTCTTGCACCCTTATGGGTTTCGTGGTAGCTACCGAGAGTGCGCTTAAACCCGGGCATACTCTAGCCTTCGGACTCTCGCCCACTTCCTCGAAAGAGGAGTGCACTTAGACCGTCAGGACTCTTATGCTCCACCTGGTTTGGCTTGCTTAGCGCTCAGCGCTTTATTACTAGATTCGTCTAGGCGAAACTCTACCGGATTTTAGGCTCGCCTTGTAAGCCTAGTGATCAGTCACATATACTGCATATTTATTGTCACATTCTCAGACTTATTATATAATAACTCTATTTTTAATCCTATTTATTATCTAATTTATATGCGGCCTATTGCTAAAGGAAAGGGAAGAGAAACGAGCCCAAAAGCCCATCAAAATCTGATTTAATACAGAATTAATTTGAAATCAGAAAATCAGGGCAGATCATGGCAAATCAGAGAAGTTAAAAATCGGTTAAAATAAATCTTCCCAAATCAATTGGTTAAAGCCAAAGATCAAAGGCAGTTTCGTCAAATCCAGGAGCTGGAACGGGAAATCCAGAACTAGATAAAGGGAAATCTCAAATCCAGGAGCGGTATCCCCTCGGGTGTGGCCACCTGGCCACACCCAGACTGCTGAAACGCGGCCAAAGCCGCATTTTTGTAGCTTTGTTGATTCAGTTGGGGGAGCATTTGTTCCCCCTATCTTCGTATGCTTCTCCCCGTTAGGTTTTTGCCTATAAATAGTGGGTTTTTAGAGCATAAAGGGGGCGACCAAGCAGAGAGTAGAAGTTAGGATATTTTACAGTTCGTAACTTAGGTTTTTTATTTTCTTTTATGTATTTTTATTTTATTTATGTAACTGAGAGGAGAGAAGAGTTTCATGGAGGAATGAGATCAAGTTTGTACTGAAGGTGACACCGGTATAAGTAAGTCTTCTCTTTCATCGTTATTTGAATCAAATTGAAGTTTTTTTCTTCTTTATTCTTGTTTTTATTTGCTTCCCTCTTCAGTGTTTGTGAATCCAAATGACTCTGATAGCCTCGAAGTTGTCTTGCCCTTGCAAGTACCGTTGATGGCTTATGGTGATGGATATCAATTTCTATGGTAGTATAACTTGCCTCTTCATTTCATAGTGTAAATCAGGAATCGGGAAGATCCTATTTATCATACTTCGCTCGCCTTCAAACAAAGGTACATCGTTGATACAAGTCAAAGGTAAGCAGGCGCCGAAGAGGTAAAAAGTTTTTTAGGTTTTAACTTTCTTTTCATTTAATTTTAGTTTAGATCACCAACACCACAATCTCCCATTCTTTTATCACTCTTTTCAATTTCTTTGTACATATCCATTTTCTATTTTCTCCACCTTCTCAATCTACCACTTTCTTCCTAACTTAACTTTAACCTATTTTCCTTTTCTTTAAAGAACTAAAAGAAGATCTTTAAACAGTTTTTGTAACTTAAAAGAGAACTTACTAAAAAGCTTCCATCGCTAGTTTCTCCCTGTGGATCACGACTCACATAGCCATTTGCTATAGCGGTAGTATTGAGTATTTGCACATTATATTCTCAAGTTCTAAAATTTTGTATTTTTGTGTGCACGTTTTCAACTCAATTAAATTTGGTGCTGTTGTCGGGGAGGGACGATAAGTAATTCTTCTTTTAAGTTTACATTTTTGGTTACCTTCTTCTTTGTTCTTGGTGTACGGGTTTAATAATAAGAATTTTTGCTGCATTGGACATATAAGTGGCCCTGGACTCTACTCAAGAAAGCAGAGCCCAGAAGCCCTCAGATTTGCTACATTCCAGTGACAATCTGAGTGAACTACTAACCTATATTTCTGCATGTTGGCTAAATTGAAAAGCTAAATTTCTGTAACTATTTATTTTCTTGTTTATCTCACTGTACATACTTTCTAATCTCAACAGTAAAATAATGTTTGTTAAATGCTAAAAACAGTTTAGACATTGCATTTAGGCACGTGTCTAATTCGTTTATATTTTATATTACTGTTGAAGAGTGCTGGAGCAAAAGGTATGTATACATAGCATATAGTTTAGGAAACATTCTTGAGTGATTATTTGCTTGTTGAATGTTACTTTTCTATATCCTGCACACTTTGCACAATCAATCTTAAGGGATTGTCCTATAAACAAGATAAGGTGGGGAAGTCATTACCCTCCCTTAGACCACAAACAATCTCCTCACTGATAGGTAGTAAAAAGTGCATATTTTTCAATACATTTACTATCACATTTTCATATTTATTCCTATAATTCTGCACATTTACTAATATTTTATTATTTATTGTGTGCAGCCCTTGAGAAATAAAAATAAAAGAATAAAGCCTTAAAAGAAGCCCAAAAGTCCATGTTTAAAGCCCAATGCAAAAGTTGCAATTATCAAATGTCAAAATTGCAATTACTAAGGGCAATAGTTGCAAATACTAAAAGAAGAGGGAAGGATAGACTTCTATTCAACCCTAAATACTTGCAGGATAAGGATAAAAACCAAAGAAGAGAGTGCAAAGATAACAAATTCATTGATAAAAGATTTAGATTTAGGGTAACTTGCTTCCCAAGTTATCCCGAAAATCCAAATAAAGAGTCGAGATACAACTTCCAGAAGAATCAACCCTGATGGACGGACCAGAGGAGGCAACGCGCGAAAGCGCGTGGCCATCAGCCACCACTTGGCCGCGAAACGCGGCCCAAGCCGCGTTTTCGTGGCATTCCTGACTTATCTGGCCACCAATTTTCGTGGAGGAGTCGTTCTGGGACTCTACTTCCTTTTGCACCTATAAATACCCCTGCAGAGCAACAGAGAAGGGCGGACAGCGAACTACAGATCTAAATCTAGGGTTTTTAGGCTAGTTGTAGTTTAGGTTTTTCTTTTTCTCTTTTGTAACTTTTATTTTTTATATGTAATTGAGAGTGGAGGATGCTTTCATGGAGGAAGGAGTTCATGCTTGTACTGAGGTGACATCGGTGTAAGTCATACTTTTCTTCCATTGTTAATAAAATCTACTCAAGGTTCGTTTTTGTTATTCTTGTTTTTCTATTCTTGTTTTCTTTTATTGTTTTTCTCTGATGTTTTGCAAACTATGAGATCTGATCGCTTCGAGACTGCTTAGCCGAAGAAGTGCCCTTGATGGCCTATGGTGATGAACAAGCCTTCTCTTACTAGTATAGTTTGTCTTTTCTTTTTGTAGTATAGATCGAGAAGGGGGAAGATCCTATACGCCATGCTTGAATGCCTTCAGAGATAAGGTAAGTCGTTGCAAACGGATCAAAGGTAAACAAGGCTGAAGAAGTAGGTATGTGTTATAGTTTTCTTTTATTTTTGTAGATTAAATAACCATCTTCCAACTCTTTGTTTTCCAACTCATTGTAAATACCGCTTCTATTTCTCCATCTTCTTAACCTACCGCTTTCTTCCTAACCTAACTTTAACTACTATTTTCTTATTTTCCTTTTAATAACTAAAAGAAGAAATTTTTAGAGAACTTACTTAAACGCTTCCATCGCTAGTCCCTCCCTGAGGATCACGACCCGCATTGCCATTGCTACAGCGGATTAGAATTGAGCACCTTGCACATCTTGTTCTAAATCTAAAATTTTATTTTTGTGTGCTGGAAAAACTCTACAACTCTCTACAACTCAATCTTTTTCTTTATAAATTCTCAATTTCAATCAAAATTTTGGCGCCGTTGCCGGGGAGGGACGGTAAGTTATTCTCTAAAAATAAATAAATAAATAAATAACTATTCTTTTATTCTTTCTGTTTGCAGGTTTGGAGAACAGGAAACCTAACAGCAGTAAGGACATATAGCAACTCTGTGCCTCTGCCCTCGAAGGCAGAGCAGCAGAGCCTTCTATAGTGCCGCGCAAACGCGGCAATAGCCGCGTTTCCGCGGCCTTAGTAGTGAACTACTCACTAAGGTTTCTGCAGTTTGCTGTAAATTGAAAGATTTGTTTACTGCTCGGTTAAATTTGCTCTGTGATAAACCTGTACACTGCTAATTAATTAACAGTCACCCATTTGTTGAAAAAAAAAATTAGACTCTTGCATCTTAGGCACGTGTCTATCTAATTTTTAATTTTTGTTGAAGAGTACTGGAGACAAGGTACGTTCGCATTGCATATAGACTAGGAAGCACCCTTGGCTGATTTATCTGCTTTGAGTGAATACTTATCTATTGCTTTATACGTGCACTAAATTGACTTAAGGGCTTGTCCTATAAATAAGATAAGGTGGAGATTTCATCACCCTTCCTTGGCCCACAAACAATCTCCTCACTCACTAACCAAGCCTAACTAAAAATGAGTAGACGTTGGCCCTAGGACATCTCGGACTCAATTAGGAGATTATCCTAAGGGGAACGGTGTTGGAAATTGACTCCTGCCAAATCAGTGTCTAGGAAGGGGATTGAGGGACGAAAGCCCGAAGATTGGTGGTTATTTAATTAAGGAACGTCTTTGACGGAAAACCTCCCACCAATCTTGCCCTGACCTGGCTGATTACCTTGTGGTCAAAGTCTACACCCTACCTCCTATGGACAGTCTAACCAGTTAGGAGTCGTCTAGGTCATAGGTCTACCCTAACTTAGGTTAGAATTTTTTTTTTCTTTTTTGTTTGCTTATTTGTTTGTTTTCTTTTTATTTGTTTGTGTTTGTGTGATATGGCATATAACAATTTTTCCAATTTTAATCTATATTACACACCAACGTCTTTTTCAGATATTACCAACCCTGCATATCATAACTTTGACCAACCTAGTGTGCCGGAATGGTCTTATCCGAATGAATATAACCCATGCCCCCCATCTTATGACCATAATTTTCATACCACTTTCAACTCTTCACAGAGTTCATGGGGTTTCGCTTCCCCCGAGTTCAATTTTCAACCAACTTGTCCCCCATATCCACCATGACCACAAGATTCCCAAGATTCATACTCAGATCCACCCATTCAGAATAGAAAACCATCTATCTTGGAAATGATGAGTATGCATGAGTCCAAGCAACAACAACCATCAATCTTAGACATAATGATGCGTGAGTCCAAGCAACAATTACAGAATCTGACTGACTCACAACTTCATCACGATTGTCCCAACACCACTTCCTCTTTTCAAGTCCAATCACAAAATGATGCACCAATTGACTATGAAAAGATGCTTGAAGCCATGACTCAGGCTAGATTAGCTCGTGATCATGAAATAGATATGATGGTTCAATCTTTACGTTCTCACCGTTCGGCCAATTCTGATATCGCTAATCATTCTGTTTGAGCCGACGAGCCACGTTGTTTTGGACAACAAGATTCTAATTCAGGACCATCATTTGAACTTGCCGAAACTCCAATTTTTGATAGTTTGGCAAGTTATTCCTTTCCTGAAATAGAACTTGAGCATGATTATGATCATGATCTCCCACTTGGTGATTCAGTTCTACTTCCTGATTCAATAATGACTCTGGTGTCTTCACCTGATTTTACTTTTCCCGAGTCAACATTGGATCCTGTGCCAATTCATCATGAAATTGAATCACCCATTTTTTATGATCATATTGAACTTGACCAATTTTATAATTTTGAAAGTCTCATGGATAAATTGGCAAGTTCTCATTTTTATGATATTGAACTCAATGAGATATGTGACCTAGATTCTCAAATCTGTGATCAAGTTCAAATTCCCGAATCATTATTGACTCCTGTTTTGTTACCCAACTTAGGTAATCTTTTAGAGTCAGTTTTGATTCCCACACCTATCATTCCTGAACTTGAATCACCAATATTAAGTCACATTCCATTGTGGGAAAATAATTGTGGACTAGAGTTTCAACTTCTTGACTTGGACACACTTATTGAACCAAGCTCGACTCCTGAACCCTTACTTGCTTTAAGTTTCTTTCCTGAGTCGGTATTCGTTCCCATACTTATGACGTCCAAGTCAATCATTCCATCTTTTCACACTCCATTTTGGGACAAGGCGGTTGACACAATTGACTCTGAAAATAATTATAAATTTTGGAAATTTGATGGGGTGGAATTATTAAAAAATGATAATACATACATTTTAGTGGGTTATACAAGAGTAATTTCTGGTGGGTTCCATGAACTACCACATTATCTTGATTGGGTAACAACGCTTGGCCCAATTAGACCACCACCGGAACCACCACCTTGAGGTAACTTCTGCCTTCTCTTCTTCTTTTTCATGCATACATGCATACATTCATACATTGAGGACAATGCATGAGATAAGTGTGGGGGGAGGCTTTACTAACATACTAACATAGGTAGAAACTAACAAAAAAAATTTTGCTAATAAAAAATTTTGCTAAAAAAAATTAAAAAAAAGGACAATATTTTGACTTATCTTTTGAAAGAAATCTAAGTTAGTCTTAAGAATTAGGAAAATCATGATTAGGATTTCTAAAAACTTGGTCAAAATAAATAAATTGTTGAATTTTTAGGTATAGGAGGAAAAATTGAATAATTAATTAGTCTTAAATTTTATCTTAATGAAATGTGCATACCTAATGCACTTACACATCTAGGATTCTAAGACAAAGACTCTTGTGCCCTATTAAAAAAAAATATTTGAAAAAAAAGGAAAATTCACTGATTAAGCTGGATACATGTGCCTCAAGAAGCATAAGTATTCACGCCTAAAGGTGAGTTTATAAATAAAGTCCTTAGTTTTGTGGCCTACTTCATTCGAATTTGAGTCTGCGGGGTGTTTTCTCACCTGGTGCCCTAAAGCCGACCGGTTTGGGAGCCACCGACTTTAAGTTCGCTACATGGGTGGATTAGAAAGCCTAAGGAAACTAAGAAAAAAATTACTTATATATGTACTAACACATCTAATAGTCAATTAGTTAGGTATGAGGGCCTCAAGAAGCCTTCATACTTACACGAAAGAAAATTAGATGAGTTATACATATTAAAAAAAACAGAGAAATATATATATATATATATATATATATATATATATATATATATATATATATATATATATATATATATATATATATATATATATATATATAAAGAGGCATGAGAGTCCAAGTTAAGGATTTCTAGTAAAAATTCACAAGGATGCATATGACTTAGGGTAACGAAAAAGACTATACAAACATTCAATTTTGACCCTTACATAAAAAGGAAAACAATTTACTATATAAAGACTAAGTTTAAGAATGAATAAAAATGAGGATCCTAAAAACTTATAGATTACTTAGTCTTTTCAAAAGTATTTCAAATATTTTCCTTTTTATGGATTTTGAGGGTTTTTATGGATTTTGAGGGTGTAATCCGCTGAAAACCCGCACGAGACAACACTCGTCCTCTAGGGTAACCTAGGGGTTTAACGGCTTGTTGCACATGCTAAGTGACCGTGATTCCTACGAAAGTGAGTTAGGATAGATTAATTTTTCTTTTCTTTTTGATTTTTACTCGAGGACGAGCAAAAAGATAAGTGTGGGGGTGTGATAGGTAGTAAAAAGTGCATATTTTTCAATACATTTACTATCACATTTTCATATTTATTCCTATAATTCTGCACATTTACTAATATTTTATTATTTATTGTGTGCAGGCCTTGAGAAATAAAAATAAATGAATAAAGCCTTAAAAGAAGCCCAAAAGCCCATGTTTAAAGCCCAATGCAAAAGTTGCAATTATCAAATGTCAAAATTGCAATTACTATGGGCAATAGTTGCAAATACTAAAAGAAGAGGGAAGGATAGACTTCTATTCAACCCTAAATACTTGCAGGATGAGGATAAAAGCCAAAGAAGAGAGTGCAAAGATAACAAATTCGTCGATAAAAGATTTGGATTTAGGGTAACTTGCTTCTCAAGTTATCCCGAAAATCCAAAATAAAGAGTTGAGATACAACTTCCAGAAGAATCAACCCTGATGGACGGACCAGAGGAGGCCACGCGCGAAAGCGCGTGGCCATCAGCCACCACTTGGCCGCGGAAACGCGGCCCAAGCCGCGTTTCCGCGGCATTCCTGACTTATCTTGCCACCAATTTTCGTGGAGGAGTCGTTCTGGGACTTTACTTCCTTCTGCACCTATAAATACCCCTGCAGAGCAACAGAGAAGGGCGGACAGTGAACTACAGATCTGAATCTAGGGTTTTTAGGCTAGTTATAGTTTAGGTTTTTCTTTTTCTCTTTTGTAACTTTTATTTTTTTTTTTGTAACTGAGAGTGGAGGATGCTTTCATGGAGGAAGGAGTTCATACTTGTACTGAGGTGACATCGGTGTAAGTCATACTTTTCTTCCACTGTTAATAAAATCTACTCAAGGTTCATTTTTGTTATTCTTGTTTTTCTATTCTTGTTTTCTTTTATTATTTTTCTCTGATGTTTTGCAAACCATGAGATCTGATCGCTTCGAGACTGCTTAGCCGAAGAAGTGCCCTTGATGGCCTATGGTGATGAATGATAGGTAGTAAAAAGTGCATATTTATTACTACATTTACTATCATATTTCCATATTTATTATTATAATTATGCACTATTACTAATGTTTTATTATTTATTGTGTGCAGGCCTTGGGTAATTAAAAAATAAAGAAATAAAGGCCTAAATGAAGCCCAGAAGCCCAAAAAGTCCATGTGCAAGCCCATGTGCAAAAATTGTAGTAATTTAGAAGTTTCTTATTATCTAACCTAATCTAAACTTAGATTTTTAAATTCTTTATTTAAAATCTAAGGGAGGAAAAGGAAGGATAAGAAAGAACTCCTAATTGCTAAAAGAAGAGGAAAGGGATGGACTTCTACTCAACCCTAATTGCTTGCAGAAAAAGGCTAAAGATAAAAGGAGAAGAGTGCAAAGATAAAAATTCAAAAAATTCGGATTCAGACTGTACACATTTTAGTATTCAGATCATAACTTTTGCTACAGATATGCAAATTCGATGATTCAAGATGCTCCAGAAAGAAGATTGGAAGGCCTATAACGCTTATGTTGATCAAACTTTTCAATTTAGTCAGAAGATAAGCCATATTCGGCGATCAACATGTTAACAAGTTGCAGGACAGAATTGAACTATGGATAAGCCAAAACAAGTTTGGAGATAAAAGAAGAATTCAAATTCAGAGATATTTTGCTCCTCTTATCTTCATATGCTTCTTATCCTCTAGTTTTCTCCTATAAATACCCCTGCATAGCAACAGAGTAAGGGCAGATCTAAAAAGCCCAGCGCAGTACAGAGCAAAATCTAGGGTTTTTAGGCTAGTTGTAGTTTAGGTTTTTCTTTTTCTTTTTTTGTAACTTTTATTTTTTTATGTAACTGAGAGTGGAGGATGTTTTCATGGAGAAAGGAGTTCATGCTTGTACTGAGGTGACATCAGTGTAAGTCATACTTTTCTTCCATTGTTAATAAAATCTACTCAAGGTTCGTTTTTGTTATTCTTGTTTTATTTTATTGTTTTTCTATTCTAATTTTCTTTTATTGTTTTTCTCTGATGTCTTGCAAACCATGAGATTTGGTCGCTTCGAGACTGCTAGCCAAAGAAGTGCCCTTGATGGCCTATGGTGATGAACAGATCCTATATCCCATGCTTGAATGCCTTCAGAAACAAGGTAAGTCGTTGCAACAGATCAAAGGTAAACAGGGCAGAAGAGGTAGGTATGTGTTTTTAGTTTTCTTTCTTTGTAAGTTTAGTTTAGATCACTAACACTTCATCTTCCAACTCTTTCTTTCCCAACTCATTGTGCATATCGCTCCTATTCCTAACCAGACTTTAACTATTATTTTCTTATTTTCTTTTTAATAACTAAAAGAATAACTTTCAGAGAACTTACTTAACAAGCTTCCATCGCTAGTCCCTCCCTGAGGATCACGACCCGCATAGCCATTGCTACCGCGGATTAGAATTGAGCACCTTGCACATCTTTACTTCTAAATCTAATATTCTATATTTTGTGTGCAGGAAAATCTCAATCAAAATTTTGGCGCCGTTGCCGGGGAGGGACGGTAAGTATTCTCTAAAAAAAAAAAACTAATTATTGATTTATTTATTATTTTGTTTGCAGGATCAGAGAACAGGAAATATAACTACAGCAAAGGACATATAGCAACTCTGTGCCTCTGCCCTCGAAGGCAGAGCAGCAGAGCCTACTACAGAGCCGCGTTTGCGCGACAATTGCCGCGTTTCCGCGGCCTGAGTAGTTCACTACTCACTCTGTTTTCTGCAGGTTGCTGCAATTTGCAAATTTGATTTGTCTGCTCTGTTAAATATTTTCTGTGATCACCCTGCATACTGCTAACTAATTAACAGTAAGTTATTTGTTGATAATAAATAAAAAAATTAGACTCTTGCATTTTAGGCACTTGTCTATCTAATTTTTTTAATTTTTGTTGAAGAGTGCTGGAGACAAGGTACGTTCGCATTGCATATAGACTAGGAAGCACCCTTGGCTGATTTTCTGCTTTGAGTGAATATTTGTCTACTACTTTACACGTACACAAAAAAAAAAAATTAAGGGCATAACCCATAAATAACATAAGGTGGGGATTTCATCACCCTTCCTTGGCCCACAAATCATCTCCGTTGCACTCACAACCCTAACCCTAAATAAAAAATTAGTAGACGTTGGCCCTAGGGACATCTCGGACTCAATTAGGAGATTATCCTAGGGGGAACAGTGTTGGAATTTGACTCCTGCCAAATCAGTGTCTAGGAAGGGGATTGAGGGCCGAAAGCCCGAAGATTGGTGGTTATTTAATTAAGGAACGTCTTTGACGGAAAACCTCCCACCAATCTTGCCCTGACCTGGCTGATTAACTTGTGGTCAAAGTCTGCACCCTACCTCCCGTGGACAGTCTAACCAGTTAGGAGTCGTCTAGGTCATAGGTCTACCCTAAATTAGGTTAGAATTTTTTTTTTTGCTTATTTGTTTGTTTTCTTTTTCTTTGTTTGTGTTTGTGTGATATGGCATATAACAACAATTTTTCCAATTTTAATCCATATTACACACCAATCTCTTTTTCGGATATTACCAACCCGGCATATCATAACTTTGACCAACCTAGTGTGCCGGAATGGTCTTATCCGAATGAATATAACCCATGCCCCCCATCTTATGACCATAATTTTCATACCACTTTCAACTCTTCACAGAGTTCATGGGGTTTCGCTTCCCCGAGTCCAATTTTCAACCAACTTGTCCTCCGTATCCACCTTGTCCACAATATTCCCAAGATTCATACTCAGATCCACCCATTCAGAATAGAAAACCATCTATCTTGGAATGATGAGTATGCTGAGTCCAAGCAACAATTACCATCAATATTAGACATGATGATGCTAAGTCCAAGCAACAGTCACAGAATCTGACCGACTCACAACTTCATCATGATTGTCCCAACAAAACTTCCTCTTTTCAAGTCCAATCACAAAATGATGCACCAATCGACTATGAAAAGATGCTTGAAGCCATGACTCAGGCTAGATTATCTCGTGATCATGAAATAGATATGATGGTTCAATCTTTGCGTTCTCACCGTTCGGCCAATTCTGATATCGCTGACCACTCTCTTAGAGCTGAAGAGTCACGTTGCATTGGACAACAAGATTCTAATTCAGTACCATCATTTGAACTTCCCGAAACTCTATTTTTTGATAGTTTGGCAAGTTATTCCTTTCCTGAAATAGAACTTGAGCATGAATATGATCATGAACCCCACCTTGATGATTCAATTTTGCTTCCTGATTCAATAATGACTCCAGTGTCTCCACCTGATTTCACTTTTTCTGAGTCAACATTGGATCCTGTGCCTATTCATCTGAAATTGAATCACCCATTTTTAATGATCATATTGAACTTGACCAATTTTATAATTTTGAAAGTCCCATGGATAAATTGGCAAGTTCTCATTTTTATGATATTGAACTCAATGAGATATGTGACCTAGATTCTCAAATCTGTGATCAAGTTCAAATTCCCGAATCATTATTGACTCCTGTTTTGTTACCCAACTTAGGTAATCTTTTAGAGTCAGTTTTGATTCCCACACCTATCATTCCTGAACTTGAATCACCAATATTGAGTCACATTCCATTGTGAGAAAATGATTGTGGACTTGAGTTTCAACTTCTTGATTTGGACCCACTTCTTGAACCAAGCCCGACTCCTGAACCATTACTTGATTTAAGTTTCTTTCCTTAGTCGGTATTCGTTCCCGCACTTCTGACGTCCAAGTCAATCATTCCATCTTTTCACACTCCATTTTGGGACAAGGCAGTTGACACAATTGACTCTGAAAATAATTATGAAATTTGGAAATTTGATGGGGTGGAATTGTTAAAAAATGATAATACATACATTTTAGTGGGTTATAAAGAGAAATTTCTGGTGGGTTCCTCCGAATTCCATATTATCTTGATTGGGTAGCAACGCTTGGCCCAATTAGACCACCACCGGAACCACCACCTTGAGGTAATATTTGCCTTCCCTTTCTTCTTTTTCATGTATACATGCATACATTCATACATTGAGGACAATGCATGAGATAAGTGTGGGGGGAGGTTTTACTAACATACTAACATAGGTAGAAACTAACAATTTGTTTTAAAAAAATTAAAAAAAAGGACAATATTTTGACTTATCTTTTGAAAGAAATCTAAGTTAGTCTTAAGAATTAGGAAAATCATGATTAGGATTTCTAAAAACTTGGTCAAAATAAATAATTGTTGAATTTTTAGGTATAGGAGGAAAATTGAATAATTAATTAGTCTTAATTTTTACCTTAATGAAATGTGCATACCTAATACACTTACACATCTAGGATTCTAAAACAAAGACTCTTGTGCCCTATAAAAAATAATAAAAAATTAAAAAATATAAAAAATTTTCACTAATTAAGCTGTATACATGTGCCTCAAGAAGTATAAGTATTCATGCCTAAAGGTGATTTTATAAATAAAGTCCTTGGTTTTGTGGCCTAGTTCACTCGAATCCTTAAGTCCGTGGGGTGTTTTCTCACCCGGTGCCCTAAAACCAACCAGTTTGGGAGTCACCGACTTTAAGTTCGCTACATGGGTGGATTAGAAAGCCTAAGAAAACTAAGAAATATTATTTATATATGTACTAACACATCTAATAGTCAATTAGTTAGGTATGAGGGCCTCTAGAAGCCTTGATACTTACACGAAAGAAAATTAGATGAGTTATACATATTAAAAAAAAAGAGAAAATAATAAAAAAAGGGGCATGGGAGCCAAGTGAAGGAATTCCTAGTAAAGATTCACAAGGATGCATATGACTTTTGGTAACGAAAAAGACTATACAAAAATTCAGTTTTGATCCTTAGCTAAAAAGGATAACAATTTACTATATAAAGACTAAGTTTAAGAATGAATAAAAATGATAATCCTAAAAACTTATAGATTACTTAGTTTCTTCAAACATATTTCAAATATTTTCCTTTTTATGGATTTTGTGGGTGTAATCCGCTGAAAGCCCTCACGAGACAACACTCGTCCTTTAGGGTAACCTAGGGGTTTAACGGCTTGTTGCACGTGCTAAGTGCAATCGTGATTCCTACGAAAGTGAGTTAGAATAGATTAATTTTTCTTTTCTTTCTGATTTTTACTCGAGGACGAGCAAAAGATAAGTGTGGGGGTGTGATAGGTAGTAAAAAGTGTATATTTATTACTACATTTACTATCATATTTTCATATTTATTATTATAATTATGCACTATTACTAATGTTTTATTATTTATTGTGTGCAGGCCTTGGTTAATTAAAAAATAAAGAAATAAAAGCCTGAATGAAGCCCAGAAGCCCAAAAGTCCATGTGCAAGCCCACGTGCAAAAATTGTAGTAATTTAGAAGTTTCTTATTATCTAACCTAATCTAAACTTAGATTTTTAAATTCTTTATTTAAAATCTAAGGGAGGAAAAGGAAGGATAAGAAAGAACTCCTAATTGCTAAAAGAAGAGGAAAGGATGGACTTCTACTCAACCCTAATTGCTTGCAGAAAAAGGCTAAAGATAAAAGGAGAAGAGTGCAAAGATAAAAATTCAAAAAATTCGGATTCAGACTGTACACATTTTAGTATTCAGATCATAACTTTTGCTACAGATATGCAAATCCGATCCGATGATTCAAGATGCTCCAGAAAGAAGATTTGAAGGCCTACAACTTGATGTACCCTTTCTTGTCTCCGCTATAGCACAAGGCTATACCGAGTCGGATCTCAGGGAGAGCTCGCGATAGAAGCTTTAAACGTTAGGTTGTGAAGTGATAAAACTAGTAGTCTTCTCTTTTTTATAAACTTAGTGATGCAAAAGAAACTAAAAGAAGATGGATATGTTCATGTGGAAGTCGTTGGAAAAGAAATCAAGAATTGGTTGTGGTATTAACAAGAAAAGGAAAAGAACTTAAAGAAGGCAATCCATGACTAGCTTACCTTGCTAGCTTGCCAAGACTTACCAAACTCCTTGATAATGAAAGCTTGCCTAACGTTGTCACTCCGTTGGCTATGGATTCGTCTAGCGTGTCGACCTAATTACTTTCTCATTTGCAAGACGGTGGTTTAACCGTCGGAGAAGAGAAGATCATACACTTGCAAGATGAAATCAAGCAAACACCCATGAGTTAGTGAAGTAGCTAAGCTAGTGGTTAGCTAGTACATGGAGAAGAATTAGATACAACAAGCCATAAGAAAAATACAAGAAAGCATGAAGTAAATTGCAAGAATTAAAGTGCTAGAATTAAAGAAAGCAAGTAATAAAGCAAGTAAAGAAAGCAAACTAGAATCAAGCTCAAGTAGAGAAGTAGAGAATGGATCAATCCTTGTATAGCTTCAAGTGTCACTTCTTGATGATACAAGCTCTCTCTCTCTTACAATCTCTCTCTTGCAATGAAATCTAGGGAGGAGAAGATCATAGAGAGTTACAAACCCTAAACTAAAACTAAGAAAATTACAAACCCTAGAACTAATCTCTCTCTCTTCTCTGATCAGTTTTTGCTCGCAGGTCCAAGTGAGGTATTTATAGGCCCAGGAGAGTATCTTCGAGATCTAGTTGGTTGCCACAAAATCTGGGATCTCAACGGTCCCAGATTGCCGCGGATTGCCGCGGGATCGCCGCGGATTCTGGGCCGTTGAGCCCAGATTTTCTGGTGAGATCTGGTCGTTGGGTGGTTATCCACGTGGACTACTTGGATTCTGAGTTTGTTGCGCGGATCTCTCTAGATCTGGATTGGATTTGGCTTTATCTTTAATCTTTTAATTAATCACCTTAATTATTGCTAATTAAGGTAATTAATTGACTAACTCTCCTTTAAGTATATACCTGCAAATAAGTAGAGAAGAGGATTAAAAATCACTTATTTATTTGTATTATGCATGGGGATTATGATATAAAATATGCAATATTGGATACTAATCACACCCCCACACTTATTCTTTTGCTCGTCCCGAGCAAAACAAAGAAAAAGAAAAGAAAAACTAAGCTACAAGTTTATTACACCACTTTCGCAGGTGACGCGATTGCACTGAGCATGTGCAACAAGCCGTTAAACCTCTAGGTTACCCTAGAGGAGGAGTGTTGTCTCCTGAGGGTTTTCAGCGGATTACACCCACAAAATCCATAAAGAAAGAAGACAAATGTTAGTATTTTCGAAAACGCATTTTGAATAAGAGACAAGTTTACGAACTATTTTTGCAAAAATATAAGTGATCCTAGGTCATAAGTCCACCTATAATCATTCTTCCTTAAACTTAGTATCCATGCAAGATCTTGTTTTCAATTAAGGTAAGAGTTCAAAATTGGATTGAATATTTTATCCTTCATAAAACCTAGATAATATGCACACCGTGCTCTGTGAAAATTTCTGGGATTTCAACTCCAACCATAAAGCCATTTATTTGTTTATATATATATATATATATATTTTTTTTTTTTATTTAATCTTCCCTTAGTCTAGGCTTTCTAGTCTACCCTTGTAGCGAGCCTTTAACCGATGACTCCCAAACCAGACGGTCTTAGGGCACCAGATGAGAAAACATCCCTCGGGTTTAAGGTCTCGAGTAGAAAAGGCCACAAGACTAAAGGGGATTATTTATAATCACCGTTAGGCGTGAATAACCATGCTTCTTGAGGCACAATTATCCAGCTTAATAAGTGAGATCACCGTTAGGCGTAAGTAACCATGCTTCTTGAGGCATAGTTATCCAGCTTAATAAGTGATCTTTATTTATATATTTTTTTTTCTTTTTCTCTTTTTTTTTTTTTTTATTTTATTTATATGGCATTTTTGGTCTTTGTCTCCATCCCAAGAAATGTGTAAGTGTAAAGTGCATATTATCTACGGCAAAAAATTCAAGATAAGAATATCTCACCAATTTTACTTACTTAGCCTATAATCTCAAACAAGATCTATTACTTCAACTAGGTTTAAGATGTCATAATTAAGGCTTTCTTAATCTCTAAGATACATCTTAATTTTCTTAAAAATAGAACAAAACTTTGTTTCTTATTTCAAAAAGTTTTTATTTTTGTTTATTTTTTTATTTATATTTTTTTTTTATTTATATTTTTCTAAAAAAAAGCAAAATCTAAAAAGAAAATGGAAAATCTAGAAAAAAGATAAAATCTAAAAATAGAAAAAAAATAAAATCTAAAAATAAAAGACCTAAAAAGAAAAATAAAAGTCCTAAAAATAAAAATCCTTTAAAGAAAAGAAAATCCTATGTTAGTAAACCCTCCCCCACACTTATTTCATGCATTGTCCTCAATGCATTATGATATATGTATGCATGAAACAAAATGGAAAGGGGAGGAACAAAAATTACCTGAAGGTGGTGGTTCCGGTGGTGGTCGGATTGGTCCACGGAACATGGCCCAATCATCTTTGCTTTGGGTTTTCAGGAACCCACCAACCACATCAGAAATATGACCCACTAAAAAGATGCATGCGTGTGTTATTTTAATTATGTACATGCCCCCATCTAATTTTAAGATTTTCCAAATAATTTCAGACTCAAATTTATCAAATTCCTTGTCACAGAATGGAGTATGAAATGATAGAACTGTTGACTTGGACTCGGAAAGGAACACCGACTCAGGATTATGATTTAAATCAAGTGATGGTTCAGGAGTCGAAGTGAAGTCAGAAATTGTGTCCAAGTCAAGAAATGAAAACTCAAGTCCACAATCAGAGTTCAACGATGGAATGTGACCTAATATGGGTGATATCTCTTTACTTCCAATATTAAGGAATTCAAGCTCATCACCGTACAATTCTTCAAAAGTTAAGTCAACATCTTTCTTAAGAATTGTACAATCAGTTTCAGAAGTAAAGAGATCGAGAAAATCAAGGTCACATTTGAGTTCAATTCCACAAAATGGAGAACTTGCCAGAATGTCAATGGAATCTTCAGAGGTGTAAATTGGGCAAGTGCAATACGATCCTCAAAGATGGGTGATTCACTTTCATTGTGAATTGTGAAAGGATCCATGTCGACTCCAGGAAAAGATTGAAGTGAGGTAAGATACCGGAGTCATTATGGAATAAGGAAAAAGAATTGAATCACTGAGTCTGGGTTCAAGATCACATTCCTCATGTAGTTCAATAAAATGTGGAGAACTTGCCAATTTATCAATGGAATTTTCAGAAGTGTAGAATTGGTCAAGTTCAATGTGATCATCATAAAAGATTGGTGATTCAATTTCACAATGGATAGGAAATGGATCCAATTCTGACTTGGGAAATGGATTGAAATCAGGTAAGGATATGGAAGTCATGATTGAATCAGGAAGTAATATGGAATCATCAAATGAAAGTTCAGGATCAAAATCATGTTCCAATTCAATTTCAGAAAAAGGAAAACTTGCCAAAACGTCAATTGGATCTGGATTTTGGACAAGTTTATTTTTAGGAGATGAAAAACTTGCCAAAATGTCAATTGGATTTGAATTTTGGACAAGTTCAAGTTTAGGAAATGAAAAACTTGCTGAAATTGAATCTGTATTTCCAAGATGACAAGAGTCTTGAGTCATATCAATAGAGTGTGGTACAATTGGATTAGTCAAATGTTGATAGGCTAGAGTTTCCTCTTTCCTAAGAAGGTTATCCAATTGATCTTTCACACTATTGAAAGACTCGGTACGTGTTGTTTGATATTGTAAGAAAGACTCTTGCAAGATGTCTATACTCTTTTCTAGATGTGATAGATCTACAGATGGCTGCTCTAGAATGGGAGTATAGGAATCTTGAAATTGGAAATTTTGTGAATCGTGTGAGTCAAAAATGGGTGGTGATGGAAAAGTGGACTCACACAAGAGATCTTTACTCGTGTCCATGACAAATGGTTGTTTATTAGGAAATGGTGGAACTGAGTAGGACTCTTGAAAATACGGTGGAATTGGAGAGGGAAAAGATTCTGGAAATGTTTGCTCAGCTTGATGTAAATTAGCTTCTAAACTCCTTAATAAGTCAGATTTGTCTTCAAATGGAGGCTCAGAAAAAGGAGTGTATGACGTGGACTCGGGAAATGAATATTGTGAACAAGGTGAATATGATGGACAAGGATTTTGAAAATTTGACTCGGGGTAAGTGAATCCCCAATGACTCGATGAAGAGTTGAAATTATTTTGGACATTATAATCATTAGATGGGGTGTATGGGTCATATTGATTCGGATAAGGCCAACCCGGTGTATGTGGTTGGTGCATATTATAAAACACCGGGTTGGAATTATCCGAATATGGTGTGTGTGTGACATAAGGATTATGATGGAAAGAATTGTAATTGTAAGCCATATCACACAATCACAAACAAAAACAAACAAACAAACAAACAAAACAAACAAACAAAAGAAGAAAAGAAAAGAAAAAATTCTAACCTAAGTTAGGGTAGACTTAGACCTAGACGACTCCTAACAAATAGATCGTCCACGGGAGGTTCAGTGTAGACTCTAACCACAAGCTAATCAGCCAGGGAAGGGTAAGGTTGGTGGGAGGTTTTCCGTCCGGAGACGTTCCTTAATTAAGTAACCAGCAACCTTCGGGCTTTCGGCCCTCAACCCCTTTCCTAGACACCGATTTTGCAAGAGTTAAATTCCAACACTTTTCCCCCTTAGGATAATCTCCTAGTTGAGTCCGAGATGTCCCTAGGGCCAACGTCTACTTTTTTTTATTAAATTAGGGCTTGGGTTAGTGAGTGCTTGGGTTGTGGTTTTCGGGCTAAGGAAAGGGTAATGACCTCCCCCACCTTATCTTATTTACGGGTATGCCCTTAAATTTGAATTGTGCAAGTGTACAAGAAATATAGCTAGGATACACTCAAAGCAAGAAAATCAAGCAAGAGTTTGTCCTAGTCTAAATGCAATGCAAACACGTACCTTGCCTCCACGCACTCTTCAACAGTAAAAGTAAAGAATTGAAAGACACGTGCCTAAAATGCAAGTGTCTAAACAATTTTTAACAATTATCACCCAACTTTTTACTGTTTTTTAATTAAGCAGGAATACAGTGAACAACACAGGATTTCAAGTATAGAAACAGCAGTATTTTTCAGAACCAGAGGCCCTGCAGAAATTTGGTGAGAAATTCTCTCAAAAGTGCCGCGTTTCCACTGGATATGCCGCGGGTCCGCGGCACTTCAGTGGAAGCCTGGTCTCTGCTTTCTTGAGCAGAGGGCCAGGTTCACTTAGATGTTACTGCAGTAAATAATTTCCTGTTTTCTTCTCCTGAAACCTGCAACAGAGAAGAATAATAGTTTAGTACTTCACTTTAAACCAAAAAATACGTCGCTCTCCCCGGCAACGGCGCCATTTTTGATGTACCCTTTCTTGTCTCCGCTATAGCACAAGGCTATACCGAGTCGGATCTCAGGGAGAGCTCGCGATAGAAGCTTTAAACGTTAGGTTGTGAAGTGATAAAACTAGTAGTCTTCTCTTTTTTATAAACTTAGTGATGCAAAAGAAACTAAAAGAAGATGGATATGTTCATGTGGAAGTCGTTGGAAAAGAAATCAAGAATTGGTTGTGGTATTAACAAGAAAAGGAAAAGAACTTAAAGAAGGCAATCCATGACTAGCTTACCTTGCTAGCTTGCCAAGACTTACCAAACTCCTTGATAATGAAAGCTTGCCTAACGTTGTCACTCCGTTGGCTATGGATTCGTCTAGCGTGTCGACCTAATTACTTTCTCATTTGCAAGACGGTGGTTTAACCGTCGGAGAAGAGAAGATCATACACTTGCAAGATGAAATCAAGCAAACACCCATGAGTTAGTGAAGTAGCTAAGCTAGTGGTTAGCTAGTACATGGAGAAGAATTAGATACAACAAGCCATAAGAAAAATACAAGAAAGCATGAAGTAAATTGCAAGAATTAAAGTGCTAGAATTAAAGAAAGCAAGTAATAAAGCAAGTAAAGAAAGCAAACTAGAATCAAGCTCAAGTAGAGAAGTAGAGAATGGATCAATCCTTGTATAGCTTCAAGTGTCACTTCTTGATGATACAAGCTCTCTCTCTCTTACAATCTCTCTCTTGCAATGAAATCTAGGGAGGAGAAGATCATAGAGAGTTACAAACCCTAAACTAAAACTAAGAAAATTACAAACCCTAGAACTAATCTCTCTCTCTTCTCTGATCAGTTTTTGCTCGCAGGTCCAAGTGAGGTATTTATAGGCCCAGGAGAGTATCTTCGAGATCTAGTTGGTTGCCACAAAATCTGGGATCTCAACGGTCCCAGATTGCCGCGGATTGCCGCGGGATCGCCGCGGATTCTGGGCCGTTGAGCCCAGATTTTCTGGTGAGATCTGGTCGTTGGGTGGTTATCCACGTGGACTACTTGGATTCTGAGTTTGTTGCGCGGATCTCTCTAGATCTGGATTGGATTTGGCTTTATCTTTAATCTTTTAATTAATCACCTTAATTATTGCTAATTAAGGTAATTAATTGACTAACTCTCCTTTAAGTATATACCTGCAAATAAGTAGAGAAGAGGATTAAAAATCACTTATTTATTTGTATTATGCATGGGGATTATGATATAAAATATGCAATATTGGATACTAATCACAACTCTTATGTTGATCAAACTTTTCAATTCAGTCAGAAGATAAGCCATATTCGGCGATCAACATGTTAATAAGTTGCAGGACAGAATTGAACTATGGATAAGTCAAAACAAGTTTGGAGATAAAAGAAGAATTCAAATTCAGAGATATTTTGCTCCTCTTATCTTCATACGCTTCTTATCCTCTGGTTTTCTCATATAAATACCCCTGCATAGCAACAGAGGAAGGGCAGATCTAAAAAGCCCAGCGCAGTACAGAGCAAAATCTAGGGTTTTTAGGCTAGTTGTAGTTTAGGTTTTTCTTTTCTTTTTTGTAACTTTTATTTTTTTATGTAACTGAGAGTGGAGGATGCTTTCATGGAGGAAGGAGTTCATGCTTATACTGAGATGACATCGGTGTAAGTCATACTTTTCTTCCATTGTTAATAAAATCTACTCAAGGTTCGTTTTTGTTATTCTTGTTTTATTTTATTGTTTTTCTATTCTTGTTTTCTTTTATTGTTTTTCTCTGATGTCTTGCAAACCATGATATTTGATCGCTTCGAGACTGCTAGCCAAAGAAGTGCCCTTGATGGCCTATGGTGATGAACAGATCCTATATCCCATGCTTGAATGCCTTCAGAAACAAGGTAAGTCGTTGCAACAGATCAAAGGTAAACAGGGCAGAAGAGGTATGTATGTGTTTTTAGTTTTCTTTCTTTGTAAGTTTAGTTTAGATCACCAACACTTCATCTTCCAACTCTTTCTTCCCAAACTCATTGTACATATCGCTCCTATTCCTAACCAGACTTTAACTATTATTTTCTTATTTTCTTTTTAATAACTAAAAGAATAACTTTTTAGAGAACTTACTTAACAAGCTTCCATCGCTAGTCCCTCCCTGAGGATCACGACCCGCATAGCTATTGCTACCGCGGATTAGAATTGAGCACCTTGCACATCTTTACTTCTAAATCTAATATTCTATATTTTGTGTGCAGGAAAATCTCAATCAATGAACAAGCCTTCTCTTGCTAGTATAGTTTGTCTTTTCTTTTGTAGTATAGATCGGGAAAGGGGAAAATCCTATACGTCATGCTTGAATGCCTTCAGAGACAAGGTAAGTCGTTGCAAACGGATCAAAGGTAAACAAGGCTGAAGAAGTAGGTATGTGTTATAGTTTTCTTTTATTTTTGTAGATTAAATAACCATCTTCCAACTCTTTGTTTTCCAACTCATTGTAAATACCGCTTCTATTTCTCCATCTTCTTAACCTACCGCTTTCTTCCTAACCTAACTTTAACTACTATTTTCTTATTTTCCTTTTAATAACTAAAAGAAGAAATTTTTAGAGAACTTACTTAAATGCTTCCATCGCTAGTCCCTCCCTGAGGATCACGACCCGCATAGCCATTGCTACAACGGATTAGAATTGAGCACCTTGCACATCTTGTTCTAAATCTAAAATTTTATTTTTGTGTGCAGAAAAAACTCAATCACTCACTCACTGACCCAAGCCTAACTAAAACTGAATAAATGTTGGCCCTAAGGACATCTCAGACTCATATAGGAGACTGACCTAAGGGGGAAGTTGATTTGAATTTGACTCTTGCCAAATCGGTGTCTAAGGTTAGGGATTGAGGGGAGAAATCTCAAAGGTTGGTAGTTTGGCATAATTAGGCTCGTTGCTTAGGCATAGATACGTCCCACCGATCTTGCCCCTACCTGGCCAATTAATTTGTGGTCAGATTCGACAATATACCCCTCGTGGACAGTCTAACCAGTTAGAAGTCGTCTAGGTCTAAGGTTTACCCTAACTTAGGTTAGATTATTTTTCTTTTTGTTTGTTTGTTTGTTTTTCTTTATTTGATTTTGAAATAACACCTAGAGGGGGGGGTGAATAGGTGTTGGCTAATCTTATGGTCACTTAATGCCAAATGATGCGGAATTAAATCTATTATGACCAAATTAACCTTCTTTTAATTAAACACTTATGTATAACACAAGAGTGTTGCCGAATTCCCTTTGCAGGGCTCTGGACAAGCTCCTCTAGATTCCCCTTGAATGGGTTGAGGTGCCGCGTTGGCTCTCTTGGTTGAATACTAGTGTTAACAACAATCCCAATCAAGTATAGCAATTATGAGCACAAGGGAATATATCAAGCATGTAAATGTAAGGACAATGAAAGTAATGCAAGATATAAATGAGACAAAGAGAGAGAGAGAGAGAGAGAGAGAGAGAGAGAGATAGAGTAAGCAATCGCAAACACAAAGGGTTTGTTTCGAGGTTCGAGCACACTTGCTCTACATCCCCGCCTTCGACACACGAAGGTTTTCCACTATGCAAGATCCCAATGGATCTCTCCTTGGTGCCGCAACACCTACAATCCCTCGGACTCCCAAGTCCCGTACACACGCAAGCTCCACAAGCTCGCCGAGGCCGCACCTCAAACCACCAAGAGTTCACAACCGAACTCTAACCACCAACGAGCACACTTGCCCGTCTCCTCAAAGAACAAAGAAAAGATCTTTGGTGATCACAACACTTGATCACCTAAAGATACTCTCACTACAACACACCTATAGGAATATATAGCAATGGATAGCTCAAGTGTGGTGTGAGAAAAACAAGGAAAGAACTATGGTGAAAAACTCAAAGAATCACTTTTTACACTCTTAATAAAAACTCCCTTTTAGATGGGAAGTATTTGCTCTCAAATATGTGGAGAAAACTTTCTGAAAAGAATGGGAAAAACTGGACCAAAGCTCTCCTAAAATCTTAGCTTCAAACAATGACAAGAACCCCCAATTTATAGGCCAGAAAAATATAGCCGTTGGGATCTGTCAGAGCTGCCGGTCGACCGGCCGGTCGACTGGCCAACGGTCATATTTCAGACCGTTGAAGCTACCGGTCGACCGCCCGGTCGACCCGAACAAACAGAGAGCAGAACTCTCTGCAGCGGTCGACCGTCTGGTCGACCGGACCACTGTGCTGACAACGTGCACATGGCTGTGCACGTCGGTCGACTCGGACGGTCGACCCAACCATGTTGCGGTCGACCGCCCGGTCGACCGTCTTGGCCTGTCAGCCACAATCTGGTCAGAAAAACTGAGATTTTAAAGGTAGTCTTTTTAACTTAAATAAAATCCCATAAAATCTCAATAAATCTACAAAAATAGTTTCAATGTTATACAATGATATACAAACATGCTTGCACAAAATCAAGACATGTTATAATAGATTTGAACTATTTTTGTAACTTGGAAATATTGGCTCAAAAATAAAAACTGTTTTCCCAGAACATGTTTTTCCAAAAACTAGTTTTTCCAAATCTTCATCAAATACAAAAACAAGATATTTGAGTTCATACTAAAGCATAGTGTGTATGGATATGATCCACTACACAATCATAATGATATATCTATGTTTTTTACATTAGGCTCTAAACTTGGTTATGGTTGAAAAGATATACATAATAGAAATACCAAAAACCAAAGTATATATATTTTGTCACAAAGAAAAATCTTTTTCTAAATAAAAATTCTTTTCTAAACATAAAAATCTTTTATGAAAGCAATTCTATCAAGAGTTCTATCAAGAGTGTGTGTGTGATATAGACTTGAGCAATCCACCAACTATCTATCCTTTACATTTTAACTAAAACAAAACAAAATCTTATACCTAGACACAAGTCTTCATCTTCTTGAAGTCTTCACTTGAAGGCTTCTCATCTTCTTGACTTGGTCCAAATGCAATCCACCGAGCTCATCTCTAGATGTGTTCTTGATGCATAGGCTCGTGAATCAACCGGTGCTAGCTTCCAACTTGTCTTTAAATCCTTTGTTGAAGCTCCACACCTACTAAGATCTTGATAATGAATCTGTCACTAATTAAACACAAGATCATTAGTAATCATAACTTCATGAGTTGATCATCATCAAAACTAGGGTGATAGGCCTTTGGGCCAACAATCTCCCCCTTTTTGATGATGACAAAACTCATGAAGTTATATATGCATGGATTAAAGTAAAGCTTCAAAGAAGCTCCCCCTTAACTCATGCATAGACATAAATAAATGGATATGACAATAAAGCACATAAATATGTATGCAATGTATGTAAATACAACATGCCAAGTAATCATAAATCTTATCTCCATACATTTGCAAACCAAATCATATATGCATAACTAAAAAGGAAGACAAATACTTCTCCCCCTTAAGCAATGAAATCATGCATATAGCTCAAATACTTCTCCCCCTTTTTGTCAATCATCAACAAAGGGTTCAAAGTAAAATCAATCAAACAAATTTTTCTCCCCCTTTTGTCAAAAACAAGGAAATCAAAGAGGGGTAATACAAATCAATCAAAAAATGGTTATATGCGATATACATTTATGAAGAGGAAGACGCTAAGTTAACTTCCCTACACATATGCATTACATGAAGAAGGGATGATAAGCCCCAATTCACATAACACATATTATGTAATGCATAAGAGGAGATGTGAAGCTCCCCCTACACACGTGTACCACATAAAGAGGAGATGTTAAGCTCCTCAATACACAATACACTCAACATGAATCTATATGTAGAAGAGATGTTAAGCTCTCCTTGCATATAGGCAATACAATACCAAAAATCAAAAACAAAATTTTAAACTTTCCTTATTCAAACAAATTTTGTATTTTACTCAACACACAAATTTTGAGATATCAATTGTAAAACAATCAAATTTTGATACTAATTTCAAAATACAATGCACAAGCTTAATATGGGATACCAATTTGAAATTCTAATTAAGCTTAGCATCAACAGTCTTTGTGCTTTAAAAGATACTAATTGTAAAACAAGCACAAAAGATCACATATATGTATGAAAAGATAATACCAATGAATATTGATATAGTTTAAATTTGAAAGCATTCATACATCAAAATATGATTATATACAACAAGAATTATATTGATACCAATTGGAAATATCCAATGATACCAATTGAAAAATTAAGCTTAAGTGTATACATCATATAATCTACCACATGAAAAATTCGAACTAGTTAAATGAAAATGTTTAACAACTAGCACGGAATCCTTCAAACAAGGAATAAATAATAAATGTTTTTCATGAAACACAAGTAAATCACATGGCACTAAAACACTCTAGTATCCATAAAGTTCATATTCAAAAAGAAGTGAGTGTACTAGTTTTATGTGTAAACATGGCATCATGAAAATGGCAATAAAGCTCAATATTCCCTTAAATAAATTTTGAAAACATGAAAATTATCACAAAAATTCCCTTTTTTTAAATAAAAATAATATTTCAAGATATATGTATGTTTTGACAATACAGTAAGTATACATACATATCTCTAAAACACAATTGAGTCCTTATAAATAGATTTGCATGAAGGGCAAATGACTCAAGAGGTATTCATGTATATCTTAATGTTTTGGCAAAAATAAACATATACATGAAATAAAAGCACATGATCATAATACAAATCCAAACGGCGAATACAAGTTTAAGATTGTAGGGATCATCAAAACTAAGCAATACAAGCACATCTAATGAGTTCAAATAAGCATTCAAGCACAAATATAAATAGATTTATTTGTGGCCCATAACATGTACAAGTATAAATCCTAGTGTTGATAACAACTAACATTTAAACTAATACATGAAGCATCAAATCTTTAGAAAACAAAAGAATTTATCCATATAATTGAAATAAAGTAGGATCATGTGGATAATCTTAGAAGAATAGATAACTAGTTTAAATTGATTTTGAATAACTAGTTAAAGATCCTTCAAGTAACATCAAATCATATGTTTTTCATAAAACATAACTAGATACACAAAAATTTAAGCACTCATGGTCTATAAAGCTCAAAATATTTTTAACAAAAGTGTGAGTGTTAAACGATCATGTAAATAGCATTTTTATGAAAATAGTCAATGGAGCTCATAAGTCACATAAAAAAATGTTTATCAAATAAATACGAAACTTCATTTTTCATCAAACACTAATCTTCATGGTATATGTATGATTAATCCAATCCTAACAATACACATACATATCCCAAATCTAAAAGAGTCTATTAAAGATGTTTGCATGAAGGCAAGAGACTCACGGGTATACATGTATATTTATTAGATTTGAATTAAGAATATATATACATGAAGTAAAGCATATAAATAAGGCAAAAACATGTATAAAAGAGAATCATCAAGACTAGCCTATACATATGCATATAGTGGATACAAATGAGCATGAAGTTCAATAATATATGAATCAATTGTAATTCACTATTTGTACATGTATACATGCAAGTTTTGATAAAATCTACATTTAAACTAGTTCATACCACATGAAGCACAAATAATCTTAAAACATGAACATGCTATGAATATTATGGATGAACAAGCATGAACATAAAAAATAGGAGTTTAGAAATTGTTACCAACTTCAAAGCTCCAAATATGGTGGTCTTTCCCACCAAAAACTCCTTGATAGCAATGCATCCAAAAGTTTGTGCATCATGTCCATTGCATCCGCTATCAAGGCACCAATCCTCTCACGTTTTGTGAGAGCCCTCACCTACATCAAAATCAAAGGGTGGGGGTTTTGGTACCCATACTTTCTTGGGTCCTTTGGGTTAGCTTTATTGCAAGGATCCCAAAATCTTTTATACTTAGCAAAATATAAATGAGGTTTCTTATCAAACAATATTTTGCTAAATGGCCTTTGCGGCCACAATGTGTACATGTGTACACCTTAGTATGCTTATGTGTAGGAGTGTGATCATGTTGTGCAACATAAGCAAATGCATGGTTATGATGTGCATGAATGTGTGGAGTTTGTTTCTTTGAAAACATTGACTCCAACCTAGAATGATTAAAAGCACAAGAGTTCAAAGTTGAACTCAAACCATCCATTTTATTTTTCAAATTCTTAATCTCATTAGTTGTGGCATGTAAAGCATGGTGAGATAAAGAATTATTTTTCTTTTTCTTTTGAAAAACATTATCCTTTTCTTTTTCAACAAATTTTCTTTTTAAAGATTTATTTTCTTGTAAGATACTTTCTTTTTGTTGTTCCACCATAGCAATATCATTTTTCAAAATATTGTTCCCTTCACAAAGATCATTCAATTTTGAAAGCAAGAAATATTTTCATTTTTCAAATCTTTATTTTCCTTTTCTAAACATGCAAGTTTATTTCTAAAAGAATCATTTTCTACATGCATGCAATCAAATTTCTTTTTCAAACTTTTGTTATCTTTTTCTAAGCATGCAATGTTATCTCTAAATGAGTCATGTTCTTTATGCATGCAAGCAATGTCCTTTTTCAAAATTTTATTTTCTTTCTTTTTCATGTCATATTTCTCAAGCAATAATTGGCAAAATAAATTGAGCTCATCATATGACATAATATCATCTTCCTCGGATTCGGAAGTTACCTCAAGGGGGTTATCCCCTTGGACCATAAAGCATGCGTTGGAGGTGTAGCTTCCAACGCCCGAATCACTCCCGGCATAGTATAGATCCTTTTCGCCAAGGGAGGTGATGATGTTCCAAGCTACAAAAGCCGAATCAATGTTAGCAACCCTAAATAAGTAATCATCATTTAGGGTACTCTTCAAAGCATTTAAGGCTTTTGCATTACCCTCAATATACTTGCTATTGTTAATATAAGAATCATTAAATGTAGCAAGATAGACATGAATGCCTAGGGCCTTGAGGAACATAGACATCTTAACCTTCCAAATTTGGATGTTAAGAATGTCAAAGGTGGGTGGTGACATGAAGTCCATGGTGAGGAGTGTGTGTAAAAATATTGTGATTAGCCTAAAAGGAGGATCTTTAACTCTAGGTTGTTAGACCCAATATCAAGAGCACTTGGCTCTGATACCAATTGAAATAACACCTAGAGGGGGGTGAATAGGTGTTGGCTAATCTTATGGTCACTTAATGCCAAATGATGCGGAATTAAATCTATTATGACAAAATTAACCTTCTTTTAATTAAACACTTATGTATAACACAAGAGTGTTGCCGAATTCCCTTTGCAGGGCTCTGGACAAGCTCCTCTAGATTCCCCTTGAATGGGTTGAGGTGCCGCGTTGGCTCTCTTGGTTGAATACTAGTGTTAACAACAATCCCAATCAAGTATAGCAATTATGAGCACAAGGGAATATATCAAGCATGTAAATGTAAAGACAATGAAAGTAATGCAAGATATAAATGAGACAAAGAGAGAGAGAGAGAGAGAGAGAGAGAGAGAGAGAGAGAGATAGAGTAAGCAATCGCAAACACAAAGGGTTTGTTTCGAGGTTCGAGCACACTTGCTCTACATCCCCGCCTTCGACACACGAAGGTTTTCCACTATGCAAGATCCCAATGGATCTCTCCTCGGTGCCGCAACACCTACAATCCCTCAGACTCCCAAGTCCCGTACACACGCAAGCTCCACAAGCTTGCCGAGGCCGCACCTCAAACCACCAAGAGTTCACAACCGAACTCTAACCACCAACGAGCACACTTGCCCGTCTCCTCAAAGAACAAAGAAAAGATCTTTGGTGATCACAACACTTGATCACCTAAAGATACTCTCACTACAACACACCTATAGGAATATATAGCAATGGATAGCTCAAGTGTGGTGTGAGAAAAACAAGGAAAGAACTATGGTGAAAAACTCAAAGAATCACTTTTTACACTCTTAATAAAAACTCCCTTTTAGATGGGAAGTATTTGCTCTCAAATATGTGGAGAAAACTTTCTGAAAAGAATGGGAAAAACTGGACCAAAGCTCTCCTAAAATCTTAGCTTCAAACAATGACAAGAACCCCCAATTTATAGGCCAGAAAAATATAGCCGTTGGGATCTGTCAGAGCTGCCGGTCGACCGGCCGGTCGACTGGCCAACGGTCATATTTCAGACCGTTGAAGCTACCGGTCGACCGCCCGGTCGACCCGAACAAACAGAGAGCAGAACTCTCTGCAGCGGTCGACCGTCCGGTCGACCGGACCACTGTGCTGACAACGTGCACAGGGCTGTGCACGTCGGTCGACTCGGACGGTCGACCCGACCATGTTGCGGTCGACCGCCGGTCGACCGTCTTGTCCTGTCAGCCACAATCTGGTCAGAAAAACTGGGATTTTAAAGGTAGTCTTTTTAACTTAAATAAAATCCCATAAAATCTCAATAAATCTACAAAAATAGTTTCAATGCTATACAATGATATACAAACATGCTTGCACAAAATCAAGGCATGTTATAATAGATTTGAACTATTTTTGTAACTTGGAAATATTGGCTCAAAAATAAAAACTGTTTTCCCAGAACATGTTTTTCCAAAAACTAGTTTTTCCAAATCTTCATCAAATACAAAAACAAGATATTTAAGTTCATACTAAAGCATAGTGTGTATGGATATGATCCACTACACAATCATAATGATATATCTATGTTTTTGACATTAGGCTCTAAACTTGGTTATGGTTGAAAAGATATACATGATAGAAATACAAAAATCCAAAGTGTATATATTTTGTCACAAAGAAAAATCTTTTTCTAAATAAAAATTCTTTTCTAAACATAAAAATCTTTTATGAAAGCAATTCTATCAAGAGTTCTATCAAGAGTGTGTGTGTGATATAGACTTGAGCAATCCACCAACTATCTATCCTTTACATTTTAACTAAAACAAAACAAAATCTTATACCTAGACACAAGTCTTCATCTTCTTGAAGTCTTCACTTGAAGGCTTTTCATTTTCTTGACTTGGTCCAAATGCAATCCATCGAGCTCATCTCTAGATGTGTTCTTGATGCATAGGCTCGTGAATCAACCGGTGCTAGCTTCCAACTTGTCTTTAAATCCTTTGTTGAAGCTCCACACCTACTAAGATCTTGATAATGAATCTGTCACTAATTAAACACAAGATCATTAGTAATCATAACTTCATGAGTTGATCATCATCAAAACTAGGGTGATAGGCCTTTGGGCCAACAGATTTTAACGTTTCTTGTGTGATATTGCTTATAACAACAACTTTTCCAATTTTAATGGTAATCCATGTTACATCCCGACCTCTTTTTCAGATATTACGAACCTGACATATCATAACTTTAACAAACCTAGTATTCCGGATTGGTCTTTTTCAAATCAATTCATGCCCCAGTCCCAATACTATGACAAAGACTGGAATAATCATCACTACTCTTCACAAAGTTAATGGGAATACAACTCCCCCGAGTCATATTATCAAACACCTTACCAACATCCAGCTTCATATACTCCTTCTCCCGAACAACCATTAGAAGAATCAATTAACTGAAAAAAGAGGATAGAAGCCTTAGATGAGCTTGAGCAACGAATTGAAATTTTAGAAGACTCAAAATCCCGTCAAAATTTCAAGTCACAGATCCTTACTCTATTTTTCAAGAAGAACATGCCGACTTAGAAAAGAGTTTGAAATCCATGATTCAATTCTAAATGATCCACTCGATATGATAGAAGCAAGACTGAGTAGATTGGAAAATATGCGTAGGAATAAGGAAACTCTCTCTACCCAATCTTTTACTATTCTAGACACTTCTAGCCATATTGATAAAAATCAAGAATCATGGTATTTTGAAGACTTTGACCAAGAGACAATTTCACCACAAAACCTTGAACTTGCCCAATATCAACCCATAGACGAATTGGAAAGTTTTTATTTTAATGAGATTGAACTTGATTATGAATGTGAACTCAATCCCTAACTTTGTGATTCAGTTCCCATCTTTGAATCTATGTTGACTCCAGTTTTCTTATCCAATTTGAACCAATTTCCTAAGCCAACATTTATTCCCGTACCCATAGATCTAGAAAGGGAATCACCAATTTTGGATAGTCACATTCCATTGATGGGAAAAGAATGTGAATTTCAATTCTTGGATTTGGACTCAACTCTTGAACCAAAACTGACTCTCGAACCCAAATTTGATTTTCCCGAGTTAGTATTGGTTCCTGAACCTATCATTCTTGAGCCCAAGTCAACCATTCCACCAAATCACGTTCTTCTGCTGGACATAGGTATAGACCATGATGACTCTGTGATGATTTTTCAAGACTGGTCATATAAAGGGAGTAAGTTTCATGATAGGATCTTTCATGATCCTATTCATACTGGGGATTGTAAATATATAAATAGAAAAGAGGTCAATAAAGGTGGGTTTCGTGAGCCACCATATTATCTTGATTGGGTAGTAACGCTCACCCAATAAGACCACCACCGGAACACCACCTTAAGGTAATATTTTCCTTCCCTTTCTTCCTTTTCATGCATCTATGCATTAATTCATACATTGAGGACAATGCATGAGATAGATTTGGGGGAGAGTTCTAACATAACTTAGGTTTTTCTTTTATTATATAAAAAAAATTTATTAACATTTTCTTTACTTTTAAAAACTTTTGAAAATAGAAACATTATTTTGACATATTCTTTGTAAGAAATTAAATCAATTTTAAGGAATAGGAGAGTCATAATTAGGATTTCTCATACTTGATCAAAATAAGATTATTTGTTTGATTTTCAAGGTTAGGAAGAAAATTTGAAAAAGTAATTTAGTCTAAATTTTTACCTTGATGATATATGCATGCTTTATACACAGTTAGGGTTCAAAAACAAAGATTCTTATGCCTTATCAAAAAAAAGAAAAAAATATAAATACAAATCCTCTAATTAAGTTGGGTATTTGTGCCTTATAAAGTATAAGTATTCACGCCTAAAAGCGATTCATATACTAAAATCCTTAGTTTTGTGGCCTTATTTGCTCGAATTCTTAAGTCCTTGGGGTGTTTTCTCATCCGGTGCCCTATGACTGTTTGGTTTGGGAGTCACCAATTAAAGGCTCATTATATGAGCAGATTAAAAAGCTTAATAAAACTAAAGAATAATATCACCCAAAAAAATTAAAAAAGGAAAAAATATAATAAGACATAAGAGTTACAGTTAAAGAACTCCGAGTTAAAATTTCACGATCACAAAGGTGCATATAACTTAGGGTAAAATAATAGACTAAATGAGAAATACTGTTTGACTTCTTGCCTTGATTGATAACAAGTTTTTGAATAGAGTCTAAGTTTAGGAATGAAAATTTTGTTTCTTCTATAACTTATAGATTACTTAAACTCTTACAATAATACTTCAAATATTTTTCTCTTTCAAAATGTATTTTCAAAACACTAAGACTTTGTTTTACTTTCTTTATGGATTTTGTGGGTGTAATCCACTGAAAGCTCTCATGAGACAAAACTCATCCTCTAGGGGAAACCTAGAGGTTTAACGGCTTGTTGCACATGCTCAGTGCAATCGCGTGACCTGCGAAAGTGGTCTAATAATCTTTGATTTAGTTTTGCTGTTTTGCTCGAGGACGAGCAAAAGATAAGTATGGGGGTGTGATCGGTCACATATACTGCATATTTATTGTCACATTCTCATACTTATTATATAATAAACTCTGTTTTTAATCTTATTTATTATCTAATTTATATGCAGGCCCATTACTAAAGGAAAGGAAAGAGAAACGAGCCCAAAAGCTCATCAAAATTCTGATTTAATTCAGAATTAATTCGAAATCAGAAAATCAGGGCAGATCATGGCAAATCAGAGAAGTTGAAAACCAGTTAAAACAAATCTTCTCAAATCAATTGGTTAAAGCCAAAGATCAAAGACAGTTTCGTCAAATCCAGAAGCTGAAACGGGAAATCCAGAACTAGGTAAAGGGAAATCTCAAATCTAGGAGCTGTACCGCCTCGGGTGTGGCCACCTGGCCACACCTTTGGCCGCATTTTCGCGGCCTTGTTGATTCAGTTGGGGGAGCATTTGCTCCCCCTATCTTCGTACGCTTCTCCCTATTAGGTTTTGCCTATAAATAGTGGGTTTTCAGAGCGTACAGGGGGCGACCAAGTAGAAAGTAGAAGTTAGGCTATTTTATAGTTTGTAACTTAGGTTTTTTATTTTCTTTTATGTAATTTTATTTTATTTATGTAACTGAGAGGAGAGGAGAGTTTCATGGAGGAATGAGATCAAGCTCATACTGAAGGTGACATCGGTGTAAGTAAGCTTTTTCTTTCATCATTATTTGAATCAAATCGAAGTTTCTTTTCTTCTTTGTTCTTGTTTTTGTTTGCTTCCCTCTTCTGTGTCTGTGAATCCAAATGACTCTGATAGCCTCGAAGTTGTCTTGTCCTTGCAAGTGCCGTTGACGGCTTATGGTGATGGATATCCATTTCTATGGTAGTGTAGCTTGCCCTTTCATTTATAGTGTAAATCGGGAATGGGAAAGATCCTATTTGTCATATTTTGCTCGCCTTCAAACAAAGGTACATCGTCGATACGGGTCAAAGGTAAGCAGGCGCCGAAGAGGTAAGTAAGTTTTTTAGGTTTTAACTTTTTTTCATTTAATTTTAGTTTAGATCACCAACACCACAATCTCTCAACTCGTTTCTCACTCTTTTCAATTTTTTGTATATATCCATTTTCTATTTCTCCACCTTCTCAATCTACCACTTTCTTCCTAACTTAACTTTAACCTATTTTCCTGTTCTTTTAAAGAACTAAAAGAAGATCTTTAACCAATTTTGTAACTTAAAAGAGAACTTACTAAAAAACTTTCATCGCTAGTCCCTCCTTGTGGATCACGACCTACATAGCCATTTGCTATAGCGGTAGTATTTGAGTGCTTGTACATTCTATTCTTAAGTTCTGAAATTCTGTATTTTTGTGTGCAGGTTTTAACTCAATCACCTAGTCATTCCAGTAGCTCCGTCAAGCGCTCTAGTGATTAAACACTGTTTGTTGTCGTGCCTCCAGCTTTCTTAGCCCCACTTGGATGTTCGTGTGCTTGCTAATTACCAGCTTACCAGTTTATCCATTCTTCTATTATGGTTGTGAAGAGTTTCAAATCTTATTTATACTATTTTTCTGAGACTGCATAATTTTTCGGTATTCGTACTGATCTCTTATATTGGTACTGTTTTCCTGTATCGCTTGATATGCTTTCACTGATGTGCTATCATTTACTATGTTGTCTCTTGTCACCTGCCTGATATCACCCCTGTCAAGCTATCACCTATCATCTACTACTTGACACCTGCCCCTGTTATGATAACACTTATCACCTGCCTCCTGCCATGTTAACACTTAACCTGTGATTATCAAAATCCTGTACCTGTTCTCTTGTATTAAATACAGTGACCTGTTATCCTGTATTATATATACAGTGACCTGAATCTATGTACTCATGTACTCCTGTTATACATGTCTCTAGTATTCTTGAATTTCGGATCATGTCCTTCTCCTGTTATTCCCGTAAATTGATAAATACATAATAAAACATAAAAAGGTCAACTTATATCTGGTAAGGGGGGAAATGATGGACTTCAATTATGATTTTGTTTACAATGGTATAGGGATGTTGTGCAACTAAAATCTTGAGGTTTTACCTATGGGCCCTAGGTGTTCCGGGAGGGGTAGTTCTTACACCTCGGCTATTGTAATATATTCATCATGAGTGCTTCACAGCACGGACTTGGATAAATGTCGGGTTAATTGGGTCGTTGTTCCGGGTATGCACGGAACCTATTGTAAACATAACTCATGGGTCTCATCATCAGTTTTCAATAACAAACTTACTTTACTCAGATGTGGTATATGTATGCTGGGATGCTAGTCCACATATCTAGACATCTGAGTAGGACAGGCTATAATAATAAAAGATGCCAATTAATAATTCGTCATGTGTTTTGCAATTCGTGTCGTATGGATTTAGCTTACGATGACGTGAGTTATACGGTATATAGATGAGGGTTTCCTTGTTTGGATTATTTCTTCGACTTGCTTATCTCATGAAGCCGTAAACTGAGTTTGTGCCATTGATTTTGTCGTATTTGCTTTCATTGGGTTTTACTTTAGATTATTGGTTTTGTTGTTATTATTATTATTGTTATATACGTTTACATCCTGACTTACCACTTGTGTTCTATTCTACCAGTCTCATGCTCTGATCATATTATATAATGTATGTTTCCTGCTTGATATTATTTACTATCTCTCTACCTGCTCCATTATGTCTGTGCTCATGATACGATTTTTAATGCATGTTTATGATTGGGATTTATCATACACGTGTGTTTGTCCCTGCACGCTACTTGGCATTCACCACACCACTCGTTGGGAAGTTCCTAACTCCCCTGGATCCTCATGTCTATCTTGGAGCTTGGAGCTTGTGGATTCTCCTCTTTGCTAAACAGAGATGCATAGTGAAAGTGTGGATCATCGGCAGACCGTCCAAAGCCCTATCCTTCTAGGCCCCTTGCTCGACTCTCGAGTTTCTCTTTGTGACTCGTATGCGTCTTTTGTACAGTTCATGATTTTATATCTATTTGTATTCTCGCATTTGTGCCTCTCGGTGATGTAATATTCTTATAATATAGTGTCACATCCTGTGATAACTTTATAATTGTACTCATATGTTATAATGTATAATGCATCACGTACTTTCGAACTCTGATTCTTACATGTACTGATGCTTAGCGTATATATGTGAGGGTATTTTTGACCTACGTATATACGTAGTAATGTCTCCGTACCTGCGCGGGATCGGGGCGTTACAGTATTTGAGGACATAATAGACATGATATTACTTTATTAAGATGATTGATCTTCTCGATACTTGGACTTATATGGAATTAGTTAGGATTGGAGTAGACTTGAGATTTCCATTCTTTACATTGGATCTTGATTAGTTTATAGAGGAGATTGATCTTGTTAGATTATCATCAAGAGTTGTGCGCATAACTTACCTTTGATATCGATATGTAACATGGTTTTGGTTTTTGATATTGAAAACAAGGACCTTTAGATTTACCCTGATTATTAATTGAGTACTGATGATTTTATCAACGTTGGATATCAGATGCAGAGATGATCTAGATGTCACGTTTATGTCGAGAATTGGATATAGAGACATTCTAGATTTCATGTAGTTTGAGAATGTCCCACACCTTAGTTATGATCTAGATCGGATTGGATAGCGATGATTGGTTTATTATGGCTGAGATTTCATCTCTATTGGTTGAGATTCGGATAAACTAATAAATGTAGAGGATCAGAGTAGATTGATAAGATGAGAGAACTGATTTTTGGTGTATTGGACTTGTGGTTACTGTATCGGATTACCTTGATGATAGACTTATACTCGATGTTTGCAATGATTGTAGGGAGATGATGAGTTGATGGATTCATTACTATTATATCCAGTATGAGTGGATGGTATCTTGATCAGTTTTATATGAGATCGTACATTGATTAGATGGGGCATGACTGTTACTGTATTGATTCATGTTAGTAAAAGTTACTGGCAAGGTATTATTTGACCGTAACACCCTGTACAGTCCTATTGTTCATCGTATACACGGTTACTGATACTGTTTACTGTTCCTTTTATTGTTCACCGTGTATTCAATTACCGTTATTGTACTGTACTATTATTGTCACCGTGTCGTCCCAGTACTCTAGGTAACAGGATATTGATTGTTAACTGAATTAAATAATAATGTGAATGGACATCTTATACTATGATTGGGAAAATTAATGGAGGAGACAGCGTCTGTATTTTAGGTGGACCTAGGATACAGATTGCGCAGCCGACTTACGGTTCCACTGCAGGGTTCCGGGATATGACTGACATTCCATTTGTTTATTGTTCCACAGTATTACTGTTACTGACTACCTGAGAGTAGGGCCTGGTTCAGCGCAAAACATCTGGGTTGTGATTCTGGGTATGTACGGGACCCACCTAAAACATGAACAATGTATCCAACCAAGTTTCAATAACTTAGGATCCTGATTGACACGTGTAGTAGGCGTAGTATGGGATGCGTCTATTACATGTGGTAATTGGTGTTCGCTCACATAATAATTAATAATAAATTGTTCATAATGTATTGTGACTGATTGTGTTCGCCTTAGACATATATACCTTATTGGATACCTGATTGTACACTGGACTCTAGCATGACTGATTCTAACCACCTATATATATATGTATGTATATATATATATATATATATATATATATATATATATATATATATATATATATATATATATATATATATATACACACACATATATATATACATATATACATATATATACATATATATACATATATATATATATATATACATAGACTGTGATAGACACCTGATTGGATATTTGATTCTGTATTGACTGACTTATTACTCTCTATTCATATTTTATATGTTATTTCTGTCTTATTCCAGTATATTTTATCATCATATGCTCACACAGGTTATATGCACGTGCACCTTCCCCTTTTATTTTACACACTCATTGGGTCGCTTCCTGACGACCCTGGATTTGCACATCCAGATTGGATATTTAATTTCATTGATCAGATGCGATGAGCTTGTATGCTTCGCGAAGACCCGGAGTTTCATTCTATTCGATTCTGGTATTCTTTCTTCTCTTTTATTCATGTTATTTCCTGATTCTCTCTATATCGCATTATGTTTCCATTTCTTTTTTTTTCCATCTGGTATCATGTGTGGACATCTCTTGTAGTATTTGTTGGCCCAAAGGCCCATCAATCTAGTTTTGATGATAATTAACTCATGTAGTTATAAGACTAATGATCTTGTGTTTAATTAGTTTCAGATTTGTGATCAAGATCTTAGTTTTAGCTTCAACAAAGGATTTCAAGTCAAGTTTTGGAGCTAGCACGTGTTGATTCAAGAGCTAGTGCATCAAGACCACATCAAGTACTCAAGAGGAGTCTAGCTCATTGGATCATGCTTTGGACCAAGTCAAGAAGGAGAAGATTTCAAGTGAAGACCTTCAAGAGAAGACTTGTGTCTAGGTTAGTTTTTAGTAAGATTTTATTTTTAGATAAAATGTAAAGGATAGATTAGTTGGTGGATTTCTCAAGTATCATATACACTCACATACAAGATTTAGATGAGTTTTTATAAAAGAGTTCATTTTGGAAAAATACCGTTTTGATTTTTGGAGTTTCATATATACATATGTTTTAACCAAAACTATTTTAGAGGTTAATGTCAAAAACATAGATATCTCATCATATATGTGTAATGGGTCATATCCATACACGCTAAGCTTTAAAAGTGTTTAAAATATCTTGTTTTTGTATTTGGAGAAGTTTTAGAAAAATCAATTTGGAAAAATACGGATTTTGTTTAAAGCTAAAATTTCTAAGTCACAAAAATAGTTCAAAATGTTTGTAAGATGTTTTGATTTTTACTCAAACATGTTTGTATATCAAAGTACAGTACTGAACTTATTTTTGTAGATTTTTATAGAATTTATGGGATTTTATTAAAGTCAAAAAGTCAAGTTTTTAATCCCCATAATTGTCTGGATTGACCTTCTGTCGGTCGACCGGACGGTCGACCGGACAAGAAGTCGGTCGACCGCTCCGGTCGACCGATGTGCACAGACGTACACAGGTTGGGCCGGTCGACCACCAGAGAGTGTCTGCTCTCTAGAAGTGGCCCGGTCGACTGCTAGGCCATTGCCCAGTTGGCGGTCGACCAGCTGGTCGACCTTCCCAACAGTTGGAAATCCGACCGTTGGCGGTCGACTGGGCGGTCGACCGTCAGCAGCCAGATCTGCTAAGTTGGCTTCCAACGGGCAGATTTTTGGAGCCTATAAATTGGGGCTCCCTTGGGCTGTTTTAGATAATATTTGAAGAGAGTTTTTGGGCTAGTCTTGCATACCTATTTCAGTGGTTTTTTCCACAAGTTTTAGAGCCAATATTTCCAAATCGAAAGGAGAGTTTATCAAGAGTTTTCAAAAGTGATTTTCTTGAGTTTTCACTACCACATCTATCCTTATTTTTCTCACACATACTTGAGCTTTCCATTGATATATCTATCATATAGGAGAGTTGTTATGAGAGTGATTTTAGGTGATCAAAATGTTGTGATCACCAAAGTGTTCTACATTGTATTTGAGGAGGCGGACTTGCAGGTTCGCGGTGTTTCGGGTTCTAGTGAGAACTCGGTGTAGAGGTGCGGCCTCGGCAAGCTAGGGTGCTTGCGGTGTGTTATTTTTGCGGGAACAAGAGAGGGACTAGAGAGTCCAAAGGAGTTCTAGTGGGAACTCGCTTGTAGGTGTTGCGGTACCGAGTGATCCGGTGTGATCGTTTTTAGTGGAAATCATTCATAGTGTTGAAGGCAGGGACATAGAGCAAGTGTGCTCGAACCTCGAAACAAATCTTCCGTGTTTGCGATTACTCTCTCTATCACTCACTTGTATTTATATCTTGCTTATGCTTATTGCTCATATCTCTTATATGCTTGATATATTGTGTGCTTAATTGTTATATGCTTGGGATTGTTTGCTCACACTTGTATTCAACCAAGAGAGCCATAGCGGCATCTCAACTCTTATTTAGAGGAATCTTGAGGAGTTAGTCCAGAGCCCTTCATGGGAAATCCGACCACACTCTTATGTTATACTTTGTGTGTTTAGCTAAAGAATTTTTAGTTTACATAAATAGTTTTAATTCCGCATTAATTCATCATTAGATTAGCTAGTCACCTATTCACCCCCTCTAGGTGATTTCAATTGTATCAGAGTCGAGTGCTCTTGATTTGGGTCTAACAACCTTGAGTTAAAGATCCTCATTTATAACTAATCACAATATTTGTTTACACACACATGGACTTCATGACACTCCCACTTTTGATATTCTTAACATCTAAACTTGAAAAGTTAAGATGTCATTATACCTCAAAGCCCTAGGCATTCATGTTTACTTTGCCATTATTAAAAAATCATATTGTGTAAATGGCAAATATTTTGAGGCTAATGCAAAAGCCATCCATGTTTTAAAGAGTACCCTAAATGATGAATATTTATCTAGGGTTGCTAATCTTGATTTGGTTTTTGTAGTTTGGAACACTATAATCTCCCTTGGCGAACAAGAACAATACTATGCAGGGAGCGACTCGGATGTTGGAAGTGAGGCTTCAACGTATGCTACATGGTCCAAAGGGATAACCCCCTTGAGGTAAACTCTGAATCCGAGTTAGAAGAGGATGTTGATATGTCTTATAATGAGCTTTAATCATTTTGTCAACAACTTCTTGAAACATATGAATTGCTTAAAAAGGAAAATAAGAAAATGAAAAATAAATTTGATTCCTTATTAAAAGAAAAAGATTCTTTTCAAACTAAATTAGAATGTATTTCATAAGAAAATGATTTGTTGAAAAAGGATAATATTTCCTTGACTTCTAAATTGAATGATCTTTTTGAAGGAAATACTTCTTTGAAAAATAAGATTATTTTGGTGGAAAAAGAAAAGGAAATTGCTTGAATGAAAACAACTCTTTAAAAAGAAAAATTGTTGAAAAAGAAAAAGAAAATATTTCTAAACGGTAAAAGAATGTTGATGCTCATTCTCATCATGCTTTTCATGCCACTATTGATAAATATGATATAAAATTTTTGAAAAATAGAATAGATTGTTTAAGCTCAACTTTGAGCAATTGTGCATTTAACCACAATAGATTGGAATCTTTGTTTCAAAAGAAACAAGCTCTGCATGTTCATACACATCACCCACATCATGCATATGCACACTTTACACATCATGATCACACTCATACACATATGCATGTTAGAGTGTACAAGTATACACATTGCGGCCGCAAAAGCCACTTAGCAAAGTTTTGTTATGATAGAGTAAATTCTTCAAATTTTGCTAATAAAAATGTTTGAGTTCCAAATAATGCTAACCCCCATGGACCCAAAAGAAAATGGGTACCTAAATCCCCACCTCTTGTATTTGATGTAGGTGTGGGCTCTCACATGACATGAGAAAGTTGGTGCCTTGGTGGTGGATGCATGTGCTTGTTGGATACTACAAATTAATGCATCAGTATCAAGGAGGTTGGTGGGAAGACCACCATATTTTGGAGACTTAGAGTATAATTTTTTAGTTTGGTAACTATCTCTAAACTCCTATTTTAGTTTGCATACTTTTATACTTGATGATAATTTTTAGCATGTTTTGTGTTTATGCTTCATGTGGTAAATACTTGTTTAGATGTAGTTTTTATCAAAACTTGTGTATATATTTGTACAAATCGTGAGCAACATTTGATTCATATATATTTGTACTTCATTGCTCATTTGTACTCACTACATGCACATGTATAGCCTAGTTTTGATGATTCCCTCATTTATACTTGTCTTGCCTATCTTTTTGCATGTTTTGCTTCATTTATATATAATCTTTGTCCAAAACTAATAAATATACATGTATACCCTTGAGTCACTTGCCTTCATACAATTTACATTATAGACTCTTTTTATGTTTGGGATATGTATGCATATTGTTAGCTTTAGATAAACCATACATATACCTTGAAATTTGTTTTTAAATGAAAAATAAAATCTTTGTGATTTTCATATTTGTTTGATAAAATAATATTCATGTTTGTTTTGAGCCTCATTGACTATTTTCATGAAAATGCTAATTACATGATTCTTGTGCACTCACATTATTTCTTTATTTATTCATGACTTTGGTTCATGAACACTTTTGAGCTTTATAGATTTCGAGTGTCATCTTTTGTGTATTTAGTATAATTCATGAGATACACATGATTTCTTTTCATGTTTGAAGGATCTTTAACTAGTTTTTAAAAATTACTTTTAACTAGTTATGTATTCTTCATTTGGTAGTGCTTTCAATCTATAAATATTTTCAAATCTTGTTTTGAAAACTTCTACCTTAAAGGGCGGATGGATGGGCGACCATGCCTTGTATGCTCAAATTAAATATCTTTTATCATGTGCATGAAAAGGGTGGATTATTATGAGTTATACACTTGTTTCTCATCATATTTTCAATTGGTATCACAATTGATATTTTTTTTGTATACTCATATTTTGTTTTCTATATATGTATGCTTTAAATTTCAAATAATATCAATTTCTATTGGTATTTTCATTTTCATACATATATATGATTTAATTGTGCTTGATTTACAATATATTTATATGTTTAAAGCACAAAGATTGTTTATGCTAAGCTTAATTTAAATCTTGATTTTCAATTGGTATCTCAATTGGTACTTTAATAAGCTTATGCATTATTTTCATTTGGTGTTTTTATTTATATCAATATTTACAATATACTTCAATTGGTATCAATATGTTTCAATTTCCAATTGGGTGGATTATTATGAGTTATACACTTGTTTCTCATCATATTTTCAATTGGTATCACAATTGATATTTTTTTTGTATACTCATATTTAGTTTTCTATATATGTATGCTTTAAATTTCAAATAATATCAATTTCAATTGGTATTTTCATTTTCATACATATATATGATTTAATTGTGCTTGATTTACAATATATTTATATGTTTAAAGCACAAAGATTGTTTATGCTAAGCTTAATTTAAATCTTGATTTTCAATTGGTATCTCAATTGGTACTTTAATAAGCTTATGCATTATTTTCATTTGGTGTTTTTATTTATATCAATATTTACAATATACTTCATTTGGTATCAATATGTTTCAATTTCCAATTGGGTTTAAATTTCATTTGGTATCAATATGTTTTACATATTTGGTATAAAAATTTACCATGTATTTCAATTGGTATCAAAATATAAAATATTTTCTTTCCTTGATATCAAAATGTACAAATATTTCAATTTCAATTGGTATCACAAATTTCCTATTTCATATGGTATCAAAATATTGTGATATCTCAAATTGATTTGTTGATTTAAGAAAAATTCAAAATTTGTATTGTTTATTTACAATTGGTATCTTAAAATTTTGTTTATGTACAAGTGATATATCAAAATTTGTTTAAGTATTATAAAAATTTGTGTTAAAAATGTTTTGATATGTATTGTCTATATGCAAGGGGAGTTTAACATCTCTTCTATATATAGATTCATGTTGAGTGTATCTTATATTGAGGAGGTTGACATCTTGTCTTTATGTGATACACGTGTGTAGGGGGAGCTTCACATCTCTACTTATGCATTGTATATTATGCGTTCTGTGAGTTAGGACTTGTCATCCCTGTAAATCACCTAGAGGGGGTGAATAGGTGATGGCTAATCTAATGGTCACTTAATGCGGAATTAAAAACTTATTAATGCAAACTAAAACTTCTTACACTAAACACCACGTATAACACAAGAGTGTAGCCAGATTCCCCGTGAAGGGCTCTGGACTAACTCCTCAAGATTCCTCTAAATAAGAGTTGAGGTGCCGCGTTGGCTCTCTTGGTTGAATACAAGTGTTAGCAAACAAACCCCAAGTATATATCAATATGAGCACAAATGTATATCAAGCATATAATGATAAAGACAATAATAGCATGCAAGATATAAACAAGAGTAAGAGATAGAGAGTGAGCAATCGCAAACAAGGGAGATTTGTTTCGATGTTCGAGCACACTTGCTCTACGTCCCCGCCTTCACACTTGAAGGATTTCCACTATAAACCGATCCCACCGGATCACTCGGTGCCGCAACACCTACAAGGAGTTCCCACTAGAACTCTTGGACTCTCTAGTCCCGTACACACCGCAAGCTCGCCGAGGTCGTACCTCAAACACCTAGTTCACACACGAACTCGAAACACCGCGAACAAAACCGTCCGCCTCCTCAAAGTACAAAGTAGAACTTTGGTGATCACAACACTTTGATCACCTAAAATCCTCTCACAACAAATCCCTATAGGTAGATATAGCAATGGATGGCTCAAGTGTTGTGTGAGAAAACAAAGATTGAAATGGTGGAGGAAAACTCAAGAAAATCACTTTTAAACACTCTTGATAAACTCCCCTTTTGATTGGAAATATTTGGCTCTAAAACTTGTGGATATAACCACTGAAATGAGTGGGAAAAACTAGCCCAAAACTCTTCTTAAAATCTTGTAGAAAACAGCTCCCAAATGTCCCAATTTATAGAGTTAGAAAAACTAGCCGTTGGAGCCAGGTTGGCCTATCGGTCGACCACCCGGTCGACCGGCCAACGGTCAGAAATCTGACCGTTGTGCCAGCGGTCGACCAGCCGGTTGACCATGGCCTGGATACAGAGAGCAGACTCTCTGTCCGGTCGACCGGCCCGGTCGACCGGGGTTTTCCAGAGAGCAGAAGCTCTCTGGCGGTCGACCGGGTCAGTCGACCGGCCCTCCAGCCAGAACTGGCGTGCACGTCGGTCGACCGACTTCAAGCACGGTCGACCGGTCCGGTCGACCGGCAGAAGCCAGTACAGAAAATTCTGGGATAAAAAGTTTGGTCATTTTGGCTCAAATAAAATCCCATAAAATCATGAAAAATCTACAAAAATAGTTTTAACATTATACTTTGATAATCAAACATGCTTGAAAAAAATCAAGACATGTTACAAACAATTTGAACTATTTTGTAACTTAGAAATGTTGGTTAAAAATGAAAACTGTATTTTTTCAAAATTGGTTTTTCCAAAACTTCTCCAAATACAAAAACAAGATATTTAAACAACTTTTAAAGCATAGAGTGTATGGATATAATCCACTACACATACATGATGAAATATCTATGTTTTTGACATTAAGCTCTAAAACGGTTTTGTTAGAACATATAAACTTTGAATTCCAAAAATCAAACCGGTATTTTTCTAAAAGAAAACTCTTTTGTATTTTCCAAAATAAAAATTCTTTTATGAAAACTCATCTAAATCAAGAGTGTGTGTGTAAGATATACTTGAGCAATCCACCAACTATTCTATCCTTTACATTTAATTAAAAACAAAATCTTCTACAAAACAAATCTAGACACAAGTCTTGATCATGAAGGTCTTCACTTGAAGTCTTCTCATCTTCTTGACTTGGTCCAAACACGATCCATAGAGCTAGACTCCTCTTGAGTACTTGATGTGGTCTTGATGCACAAGCTCTTGAATCAAACCGTGCTAGCTCCAAAACTTGACTTTAAATCCTTTATTGAAGCTACACACCTACTAAGATCTTGATCACAAATCCGAAACTAAATAAACACAAGATCATTAGTAATATAACTACATGAGTTGATCATCGTCAAAACTAGAGTGATAGGCCTTTAGGCTAACAATCTCCCCCTTTTTGATGATGACAAAACTCATGAAGTTATATATGCATGGATTAAAGTAAAGCTTCAAGGAAGCTCCCCCTTAACTCATGCATAACAATAAACAATAAGATATGGCAATGAAGCACATAAACTATCTAAACATGTATGCAAAAATGCGGAGATAAAACATGCCAATCAAGCATAAAACTCACAAATTCTTTTTCTCCTATTTGCATAACAAAACATATATGCATAAACATAAATCCTTCTCCCCCTTTATGAATAAAGTAAGGAAAACATGCATATATACTAAAATACTTCTCAAATACTTCTCCCCCTTTTTGTCAGTCATCAACAAAGTGGTTAAAGTAAAAACAAAATGTTCTCCCCCTTTTTGTCAAAAGCAAAAAATCAATAAAAGGGGTGACATTAAACAAATCAATAAAGGATATATGCGATATACATTCATGAAGAGGAAGACGCTAAGTTAACTTCCCTACACATATACATTACATGAAAGAGGGATGACAAGCCCTAATTCACATAACGCATAATATGTAATGCATAAGAGGAGATGTGAAGCTCCCCCTACACACGTGTACCACATAAAGAAGAGTTGTCAAGCTCCTCAATATAAGATACACTCAACATGAATCTATATGTAGAAGAGATGTTAAACTCCCCTTGCATATAGGCAATACAAATCAAAACATTTTTAATTTTCAAAATTTCATATTAATACAAAATTTTGAATTATCCTCAATAAAACAAATTTTGAGATATCTTAGGAAACATTTTAAGATATCATAAACCAAATTTTTTTTTTTAAAGGTACCACTAGTAAATCAATCAAATTTTAAGATACCAATTGTAAATCAACATTACAAATTTTGAATTTTAATCAAAATAGAATCATATTGATACCAATTGAAAATTATTGTAAATTATATTGATACCAATTGCAATCAATAGATACCAAATGAAAATTATTGCACATTTTTGATATCAATAAAAATATCAATTTTTAAAAAATAATGCATAAGCTTATTAAAATATCAATTGAGAAATCAATTGAAAATAAAGATTTGAATTAAGCTTAGCATAAACAAATTGTGTGCTTTAATATGTAGACCAATTTTTAATCAAGCACAAATAAATCATATATATGTATGAAAATGAAAATACCAATAAGCATTGATATTATGGAAATTACGAAGCATACATATATAGAAAATAAAACATGAGTATATACAAAATGAAAATACCAATTGAGATCAAGTATATAACTCATAACCTACCACCCTTTTATACTCAAGATAAACGATTTTTCAATTAAGCTTACAAGGCATACTCGCCCATCCATCCTCCCATAAGGGGATAGGTAGGGTTTTCAAAATAGGTTTTGAAAATATTTTTATTGAAAAACACTACCAAATGAAGAATAATAACTAGTTAAAGTAATTTTGAAAAACTAGTTAAAGATCCTTCAAAACATGAAACCAAATCATATATTTTCATGAATCATACCAAATACACAAGAGTTGACACTCAAAATCGATAAAGCTCATAAAGATGTTCATGAAATAAGGTCATGACAAAACAAATAAGTGTGAGTGTACAAGAATCATGTGTTTAACATTTTTCATGAAGATAATCAATGAAACTCAAAACATAAATATCATTTTATCAAACAAATCATGAAAATTAATTTTTCATTTTAAAATAAACTTCTAGGTATATGTATGATTTATCCAAAACTAACAATATGCATACATATCCTAAACATAAAAAGAGTCCATAATGTAAATTACATGAAGGCAAATGACTCATGGGGTATACATGTATATTTATTAGATTTGAATACAAAATACATATACATGAAGCAAAACATGAAAATTGGCAAAACAAGTGTAAATGAGAGAATCATCAAAACTAGGCTATACATGTGCATATAGTGAGTACAAATGAACAATGAAGTGCAAACGTATGTGAATCAAATGTTGCTCACTACTTGTACAAGTATATATCTAAGTTTTGATAAAACTACATTTAAACTAGTATTTACCACATGAAACACAAAAACATGAACATGCTAAAAATATCATCTATGAACAAGCATGTAAATAAACTAGGAGTTTAGAGATAGTTACCAACACATGAACTATACTCCAAATCTCCAAAATACGGTGGTTGTTCCACCAAACCTCCTTGATAGCGGTGCATCAAAAGTATGTCCATCAAGTCCATGCATCCACTACCAAGGCATCAATCCTCTCACGTCATGTGAGAGTCCTCACCTACATCAAAAACACAAGGTGGGGATTTTGATACCCATTTTCTTTGGGTCCTTAGGGGTTAGTTTTGTAAGGAACCCAAACATTTTTATTAGCAAAATTTAAAGCATTTATCTTATCATAACAAAATTTTGCTAAATGGCCTTTGCGGCCACAATGTGTACATTTGTACACCTTAGGATGCATATGTGTATAAGTGTGATCATGGTGTGCAAAATTTGCATATGCATGATGTGGATGATGTGCATGAACGTGTGGAGTTTGTTTCTTTGAAAATAAAGACTCCAATCTAGAGTGGTTAAATGCACATGTGCTCAAAGTTGAGCTCAAACAATCAATTTTATTTTTCAAAAATTTCATCTCATTAGTGGTGGCATGTAAAGCATGATGAGAAATAGAATCATTTTTCTTATTCTTTTTAGAAACAAATACTTTTTCTTTTTCAACAATTTTTCTTTTAAAGAAGTGTTTTCATGCAAAGCAACTTCTTTTGTTTTTCCACCAAAATAATTTTATTTTTCAAAGTAGTGTTTCCTTCACAAAGATCACTTAATTTAGAAAGCAAGGAAACATTTTCATTTTTCAAATTTTCATTTTCTTTTTCAATGCATGCAAATTATTTTTAAAAGACTCATTTTCTTTTAACATGCAATCAAAATTCTTTTTCATTTTCTTATTATCTTTCTTAAGCAATTCATATTTTTCTAAGAGTTGTTGACAAAATGATGCTAGTTCATTATATGGCATTTCAACATCCTCTTCTATCTCAGATTCGGTCGTTACCTCAAGGGGGTTATCCCCTTGGACCATGTAGCACATGTTGGAAGCGTCACTTCCAACATCCGAGTCGCTCCCCGCATAATTATTCTTTTTCGCCAAGGGAGAGAATTGTGTTCCAAACTACAAAAGCCGAATCAATGTTAGAAACCCTAGATAAATAATCATCATTTAGGGTACTTTTCAAAGCATGAATGGCCTTTGCATTGCCTCAATATTTTTGCCATTTAAACAATAGGAATCTCTAGTAGTGGCAAAATAAACATGAATACCTAGACCTTTGAGGTACAAAGACATCTTAACCTTCCAAGTTTGGATGTTAAGGATGTCAAAGGTGGGAGGTGTCATGAAATCCATGGTGTGTGTACAAATATTGTGATTAGCCTAAAAATGAGGATCTTTAACTCTAGGTTGTAAGACCCAAATTAAGAGCACTTGGCTCTGATACCAATTGTAAATCACCTAGAGGGGGTGAATAGGTGATGGCTAATCTAATGGTCACTTAATGCGGAATTAAAAACTTATTAATGCAAACTAAAACTTCTTACACTAAACACCACGTATAACACAAGAGTGTAGTCGGATTCCCCGTGAAGGGCTCTGAACTAACTCCTCAAGATTCCTCTAAATAAGAGTTGAGGTGCCGCGTTGGCTCTCTTGGTTGAATACAAGTGTTAGCAAACAAACCCCAAGTATATATCAATATGAGCACAAATGTATATCAAGCATATAATGATAAAGACAATAATAGCATGCAAGATATAAACAAGAGTAAGAGATAGAGAGTGAGCAATCGCAAACACGGGAGATTTGTTTCGAGGTTCGAGCACACTTGCTCTACGTCCCGCCTTCACACTTGAAGGATTTCCACTATAAACTGATCCCACCGGATCACTCGGTGCCGCAACACCTACAAGGAGTTCTCACTAGAACTCTTGGACTCTCTAGTCCCGTACACACCGCAAGCTCGCCGAGGCCGCACCTCAAACACCGAGTTCACACACGAACTCGAAACACCGCGAACACAACCGTCCGCCTCCTCAAAGTATAAAGTAGAACTTTGGTGATCACAACACTTTGATCACCTAAAATCATCTCACAACAAATCCCTATAGGTAGATATAGCAATGGATGGCTCAAGTGTTGTGTGAGAAAACAAGGATTGAAATGGTGGAGGAAAACTCAAGAAAATCACTATTAAACACTCTTGATAAACTCCCCTTTTGATTGGAAATATTTGGCTCTAAAACTTGTGGATATAACCACTGAAATGAGTGGGGAAAACTAGCCCAAAACTCTTCTTAAAATCTTGTAGAAAACAGCCCCCAAATGCCCCAATTTATAGAGCTAGAAAAAACTAGCCGTTGGAGCCAGGTTGGCCTGTCGGTCGACCGCCCGGTCGACCGGCCAACGGTCAGAAATCTGACCGTTGTGCCAGCGGTCAACCGGCCAGTCGACCGTGGCCTAGATACAGAGAGCAGACTCTCTGTCCGGTCGACCGGCCCGGTCGACCGGGGCTTTCTAGAGAGTAGAAGCTCTCTGGCGGTCGACCGGGTAGGTCAACCGGCCCTCCAGCCAGAACTGGCGTGCACGTCTGTGCACGTCGGTCGACTAACTCGGTCGACCGACTTCAAGCACGGTCGACCGGTCCGGTCGACCGGCAGAAGCCAGTACAGAAAATTCTGGGATAAAAAGTTTGGTCATTTTGGCTCAAATAAAATCCCATAAAATCATGAAAAATCTATAAAAATAGTTTTAACATTATACTTTGATAATCAAACATGCTTGAACAAAATCAAGACATGTTACAAACAATTTGAACTATTTTTGTAACTTGAAAATTTTGGTTAAAAACGAAAACTGTATTTTTTCAAAATTGGTTTTTCCAAAACTTCTCCAAATACAAAAACAAGATATTTAAACAACTTTTAAAGAATAGAGTGTATGGATATAATCCACTACACATACATGATGAAATATCTATTTTTTTGACATTAAGCTCTAAATGGTTTTGGTTAGAACATATAAACTTTGAATTCCAAAAACCAAACCGGTATTTTTCTAAAAGAAAACTCTTTTGTATTTTTCCAAAATAAAAATTCTTTTATGAAAACTCATCTAAATCAAGAGTGTGTGTGTGTAAGATATACTTGAGCAATCCACCAACTATTCTATCATTTACATTTTAACTAAAAACAAAATCTTCTAAAAAACAAACCTAGACACAAGTCTTGATCATGAATGTCTTCACTTGAAGTCTTCTCATCTTCTTGACTTGGTCCAAACACGATCTATAGAGCTAGACTCCTCTTGAGTACTTGATGTGATCTTGATGCACAAGCTCTTGAATCAAACCGTGCTAGCTCCAAAACTTGACTTTAAATCCTTTGTTGAAGCTACACACCTACTAAGATCTTGATCACAAATCTGAAACTAAATAAACACAAGATCATTAGTACTATAACTACATGAGTTGATCATCATCAAAACTAGAGTGATAGGCCTTTGGGCCAACAATCCCTTCTTCATGTAATGCATGTATGCAGGGAAGCTAACTTAGCGTCTTCCTCTTCATGAATGTATATCGCATATATATCCTTATTATTGATTTGTTTTATTTTACCTCTTTGTTGATGATTAACAAAAAGGGGAGAAAGATTTTGAGTTTATATATGCATATTTGAGTTTTTGCATATATTGAGTTTATGCATCTTATGTTTTACAAAATGGAGAGAATGTTTTGAAAGTTTAAACAAAAAGGGGGAGAAAGTTTTTGAGAAAAGGATTTTTGATTTATGTATGGTTCTCTCACCTTGTTGATGCATATATATTTGTTTAGTTTCATGTACTTCATTGAATATCTTATTGTTATTGTTATGCATGAGTTAAGGGGGAGCTTCTATGAAGCTTAACTTTAATCCATGCATATATAACTCCATGAGTTTTGTCATCATAGAAAAGGGGGAGATTGTTGGCCCAAAGGCCCATCACTCTAGTTTTGATGATGATTAACTCATGTAGTTATAGTACTAATGATCTTGTGTTTAATTAGTTTCAGATTTGTGATCAAGACCTTAGTAGGTGTTTAGCTTCAACAAAGGATTTCAAGTCAAGTTTTAGAGATAGCACGTGTTGATTCAAGAGCTTGTGCATCAAGACCATATCAAGTACTCAAGAGGAGTCTAGCTCATTGGATCATGCTTTGGACCAAGTCAAGAAGGAGAAGATTTTCAAGTGAAGACCTTGAAGAGAAGACTTGTGTCTAGGTTTGTTTTTAGTAAGATTTTATTTTTAGATAAAATGTAAAGGATAGATTAGTTGGTGGATTGCTCAAGTATCATATATAATCACACACAAAATTTAGATGAGTTTTTATAAAAGAGTTCATTTTGGGAAAAAAAAAACCGTTTTGGTTTTTGGAGTTTCATATATACATATATTTTAACCAAAACTATTTTAGAGGTTAATGTCAAAAACATAGATATCTCATTATATATGTGCAACGGATCATATCCATACACACTAAGCTTTAAAAGTATTTAAAATATCTTATTTTGTATTTGGAGAAGTTTTGAAAAAATCAATTTGGAAAAATACGGATTTTGTTTAAAGCCAAAATTTCTAAGTCATAAAAATAGTTCAAAATGTTTGTAACATGTTTTGATTTTTACTCAAACATGTTTGTATATCAAAGTATAATACTGAACTTATTTTTGTAGATTTTTAGAGAATTTTTGGGATTTTATTAAAGTCAAAAAGTCAAGTTTTTAATCCCCATAATTGCCTGAACTGACCTTCTATCGGTCGACCGGACTGTCGACCGGACAAGAAGTCGGTCGACCGCTCCGGTCGACCGATGTGCACAGACGTGCACAGGTTGGGCCGGTCGACCGCACGGTCGACCGCCAAAGAGTGTCTACTCTCTGGAAATGGCCCGGTCGACTGGGCGGTCAACCGCTAAGGCCATTGCCCAGTTGGCGGTCGACCGGCCGGTCGACCGACCTTCCCTCCGACCGTTGGCGGTAGATCGGGCGGTCGACCGTCAGCAACCAGAGCTGCTGAGTTGGCTTCCAACGAGCAGATTTTTGGAGCCTATAAATTGGGGCTCCCTTGGGCTGTTTTAGATAAGATTTGAAGAGAGTTTTTGGGCTAGTCTTGCATACCTATTTCAGTAGTTTTCTCCACAAGTTTTAGAGCCAATATTTCCAAATCAAAAAAAGAGTTTATCAAGAGTTTTCAAAAGTGATTTTCTTGAGTTTTTCACTACCACATCCATCCTTATTTTTCTCACACATACTTGAGCTTTCCATTGATATATCTATCCTGTAGGAGAGTTGTTGTGAGAGTTATTTTAGGTGATTAAAGTGTTGTGATCACCAAAGTGTTCTACATTGTATTTGAGGAGGCGGACTTGCAGGTTCGCGGTGTTTCGGGTTCCAGTGAGAACTCGTATAGAGGCGCGACCTCGGCAAGTTAGGGTACTTGCGGTGTGTTGTTCTTGCAGGAACAAGAGAGGGACTAGAGAGTCCAAAGGAGTTCTAGTGGGAACTCGCTTGTAGGTGTTGCGGCACCGAGTGATCCGGTGGGATCATTTTTAATGAAAATCCTTCATAGTGTTGAAGGCGGGGACGTAGAGCAAGTGTGCTCGAACCTCAAAACAAATCTCCCGTGTTTGTGATTGCTCTCTCTCTCTATCACTCACTTGTCTTAATATCTTGCTTATGCTTATTGCTCATATCTCTTATATGCTTGATATATTGTGTGCTTAATTGTTATATGCTTGGGATTATTTGCTCACACTTATATTCAACCAAGAGAGCCATAGCGGCACCTCAACTCTTATTTAGAGGAATCTTGAGGAGTTAGTTTAGATCCCTTCACAGGGAATCCGGCTATACTCTTGTGTTATACCTTGTGTGTTTAGCTAAAGAATTTTTAGTTTGCATAAATAGTTTTAATTCCGTATTAATTCATCATTAGATTCTCTAGTCACCTATTCACCCCCCCCCCCTCTAAGTGATTTCAGTAATGCTGTGATATTGTTTCATCATAGTGATGGATATAACTTGTTCAGGTTACTTTAGGCTTAGCGTGTATGCGTGGAGTATTTTCCTCGCGTATATATGTCACCGACTCTCTTTGCGTCTCCGTTTCCACGTATTTTGGTAAGCAGAGCGTGACAATGAAAGTCGGTTATAAAAGACCTAAGTTTCTACCTGGAAAGGAAGATATCAATAGAGATTGTGTGAAATTCTAGAAAAGAGGCCTTTAGGCAGTGGCGTCGGCCAGTCGATGGCTGAACCATTATACATCACGAGTCGACTACAATTTTCTATCTCTTTCAGTCTCCCTCTCTCTTATTTACTTGCTTATTGCTATTGAATTATTATTGCATACTTGTGTTTATAGCATCTTATTATGCATCCAATCAAATTGGGCATTAATTGTTGTAACTAGATTTTAAACCTTATTCACCTCGAGCTGTGGTTGCTATATAGACTTTCATATGTTTTTACTCAGAAAGTAAGCAACCAATTGAAGATTTATTTGAAATCTTAGAGAAGAGGCCTCTTCGTAGCGGAGTAGGCCAGTTGACGACGAACCACTATAAATCGTGTATCGACTCTCCATTGCTCTATCTCTCTCTCTCTCTCTCTTACTCTCCTTCTCTTTTTGCTTTTATCATTGTTATGAATTGATATTGTTTTACTTTTTGTTATAACTATATTGTCTCATTCAATTAAAAAATGAATATTAGTTGTTTAAATTAATGGCAAATCCTATTCAGCTCCTCTCTAGGGTTGCCACATTGATTTTCGATTTTCAATCGGTGACTCAGATCTGGACAAAAGGTGATTGATCTCACCATGGGAGGTCATATTTAATCAGATCAAGCTGAGGCCAAAGTTGGAGCAGCAACGACAGGGAAACGAAGCGGCAACGCTGGTGACTATCACGTGATTTGCCGACGGCCGAATCAAGTCGACAAGGGGATGCTAGAAACAAGGAGGAATTTGCGGATATGGCTCGCAGATACCAAATCTGATGCAAACACGCATGGTGTTCGTTCCAGCCACGGGGCAGTCATATCTGACCAACATACCATCACCCAATGAAGTTGTGTTCTTTTCAGCCAAGAGGGGTTTGATCCAACCTAGGGGTGGTCGGAGATGGTCAGGATCTTCGGGAAATTTGACAACTAGATGAACATTGGATTGATGGTGAGGTGTTGAAGATGAATCATGTGCATTCCCTTGGAGAGTTTTGCTTTCATGTTATTTGTAGTTGAACTCGTATTGTTGCATAGCTTGTTAGCCTTGGATGGTTGGATTGGTTTCATGTTGGAGGAGTAGTTTTCTTCAATGTTCTTATTTGTGAAGATCATGAAAACAGCACATGAGCTCCATAGGAGCTGATTTAGTGTGTGGTATTCACTAGTCGCCTCTTGCCTGTGATTGTGGTCTACACAAAAGGCTCAAATGGTTTAACTTTCAATCAATTGAAGCGACTCGTAAAGAGCACCGTACAGGGTTCATTGAGTCGAATATTCTAACCAGGAGGTATGATCTTTATTTGGACAACGAAGGGTCCGAAGCTCAGGACACCAAGAGTGGAATGACCATTTTTAAGTTTTTTCTTTATCTTTTCAGCCTGACAGAAAATTTTGAGTTCTTATAGACGAGCATGGAAACTTTTAGCAATGGCATCTAAGGGCTACAAAATCTCTTTTAACAAATGATTTTAGGATGACATATATCTTACAGTTCAAGGGGACTGGCTACTGTGTTACTTTTTGCAATATTTTGAGGGTACACATCATGTGTATATCACGTTACTTTGTAATCTATTTCTTGAAATTTTTCATTATATTCTTATCAACGAAACGCAGCTTATAGTCTCAACATTATATCTAAAAAAAAAATGTTTTTATAAATTCAAATTTACTTTTTGTAATATTTTGAGGGTACAAATCATGAGTGGAAGTTATTTGTCCTACTTCTGTGATTTATATATGAAAAGTAGCATTGCCCTTGTGTAAGGGAAGCACAGAGCGGAACCAATATGTGGCATACAAGAAGAACAAATGTCGCAGCAACACAAAATTCTCCGACGACAAGATTTCAGTACAATCTGGGGGCCTCACGGATAGATTTGTAACCGTTGTATGTCGTAGTTGATGTAAAGTTGAAAGCTCTTCTTCTTTCAGACACAGGAAAAAATTTTCGCTCGCTGTCTCGTGGTGAGCTGTTGGTTTGGGTGAGCCCCACCGTGCGATAGATCCCACTCAGTGGGGTCCACACTCAGTGGGGTCCACATCATCTAACGGCTCACCGCACTCGCGGTCAGCCCGGGCGAGCAATAGACGGTAAGCAAAAAAACATATTTTGACAAGAGAGATGCATGACGCATCAGGATGCACTGTTGGTACTGTAGCTGAAAACACCATTATTCATTGTTTTTGACCAGTTACTCTTCACTTGAAATATTGAACCCAGCCCTTGTAGCAGCCTGCTTGGTTAGAAAATTAGAGCAAGCGGTAGATTATTTCCTTCCTTCTTCTGTGAACCATATCGTAATAGTCAAAAGATGGCAAAACGTCCGCGCGCTTCTTATCATATCTTGGATTTAAGGTATAAAAGGTGGGCCGATATCTTACAAACAACATAACTAGTCAAAGATTGCTTTGTTGTGACCTAATTTATCACGTGTAATGACCAATGCCTATAATTTCTAATAAGAGCAGTTTCCGAGTTTAATTCAACACTTATATCAGGGCTTCCACTATTTCTTCAACAAAAGGTGATCATCGTTCCCGTCCCTTCTCTTGATTTTCTACAACAAAACTCCTTTTTCTCTTGGTCCAACTTCTTCTTCACGTTTTCTAGAATTTGGCACATGGATCTACCTTTGATCACAGAAAGACACTACACTGGCCCAACTCCTCCCTCTACCCCTACAAGTGAAAACGAACAGTCAACTGCACAACTCCAACCCTATGTAACAAGATTAACAGACACGGTCTAAAATACATCACCAACATACATCCCCAGCCCTTCCAAATCATCACCACCATCATCACTGCCACACAAATCCAACAGATCAACGGTCGGAGCGAACAGATCGGCGCCGTCAAAGTCATCGTCCCCGCCGAGAAACGCCCCGCCCTCTCCCCCCACCACCAAATCCTCAGAGCCCAACGACAGCATATCAATCCCCTCATCCGCCTCCAGTTTCGGCTCCTCCAGCCTCGGCCTCTTCCTCTTCCCGCCATTCTTGATCTCCTCTCCATCGCCGCTCCCCGCTATCAGCCTCTGCAGCAGCAGGGGGTCACCCACCGCTTTCACTAAAAATGCCAGCATCTGCTTCGGCCTCTTCTCGGTCTCCTGCAGCCTCCTCCACATTCTCTGCACTTTCTCGTCGATTGACCTCTGCTCCTGCTTCAGCTTCAGCACCTCGAAGGCCACACTGTCATCAACTTCGTATTCCTCTTGTTTCTTCGCGGTGGCGGCTATATTGTTGTAGTGGTTGGTCTTGCCGCAGTTGCTGCTGTTTCGCCGAACGATTTGGCGGAGGAGGTGGGTCTGCCCTTTGAGGAAGGATGTGTGCGCGAACTCCCAACTGTCTGGATCCACCTTGCGAAATCCCTATAAAATGATTTTAGTTTTAAATTTGATGAATGAATGCTTGCATATAGAGTCCGAGACACAATCGAATTATCAAAATTGCACAATTATTAATCATTCAACATTAGGCTGTGCAATACAATTTAGAGATCTGATTTCAAGAAAAGATTACCCATGATTAGTGCAAAAAGAGGTTTTATAATAATTATGGACTAATCTGTGTTAAAAGACAAGTGTTTTACCTTCAGTAAAATCAGTCCCCCGTTTATTAAAAAAAAAAACTTGAAAAACCACTTAAAGAAGAAAAATGTTAAGAGCAGAGGATTTTAGATATTTTATATAATATCTAATGATTACATTTTCCTTTGAAAATTGTATTACTTAATTCATAAGTTGATCACCAATAACAGAAGAAAATATATTCCGTAAGAAAATCCTACTACTTACTGAATGAAAAGTATTCACTCAAAAAAAAAAGGTTTAAGAGCAGAGGACTTTAGATATTGAATATCTTATGAATACCTTTTCCTTTAAGAAGTTTATTACGTAATTCATTAGTCGTTCACCAATAGCAAAAGAATATAGGGCAATTTTGCCCCCCAAAAAAACTCTTTTTTAATAAATAATTTAAAAATTGATCATTTTTAAAACTTATTTCAAAAATCAACATCTGGCAGCCACGCGGGTGGCACGATGGTTCGCCCCATCAGCAAAGCACCCGCGCTGATATGATTTGACTGTTTCTTCGTTCAAGAGTTGAGAACTTCGAACAAAAGTATTTTTTTGCTGTGTAATTCTTTGTACGTGATTGTGATTACTAACTCTGAATAAAGAATTTTCTTTTTTTTAATATTTGGCTTTGTCCGAGATAACCTTGAACAAAGAAGTTTTAGTGTTTGTTTTTCTCTTTTTTTACTTTTTAATCAGTGTTTTACAACAATTTGATCTTAAGCACCGTGGTAAAGTGGACTGTAGTTGGGAATCCCCAGTCGCTGATTTGAATTCAACACGTTAGGCTTTTTTGGATTTTCTTCTTTGATTAACAGGTAAAAAAAAAAAATTTGTCGTCGGGGATCAAACTCGAGTCACCTGCGTGATAAACAGAAGTACTCACCGCTCTATTACAATGACCTAAGGGCGATAACTTTCTCCTTATCCTATTTTGTTGGGATAAAGAAAAAGCTAAAATAATTCAAATTTTTTTGTCCGAAATTGCCAACTCTGAAAAAGCTAAAACAACAACTAAGTCGTTTATCTTAGGTATGTGGGTGGACTATATGAACCAAAAGAGAATAACTTATGAGAAAAGTAGATTTTTAGAATAATTTTTTATTAAAAAAGTGTCTTTTTAAATTGCCCAATAAAATATATAACAGACAAATATCCTATTACTTATTGAATAAAGTATTCATTTTAAAAACAGATAACAATCATGAGCTTGTTCAGCAATGACAAAGCAAAAGAAATTCCTAATTCCCAAGTCTTCCTAAATAAAATACTCACTATTTAATAATTATAATAATAAATAAATTTAGCCAGCCAACTCAAAAATCAAATAATATAGAAGAAATAATCACTATAAAATCTACCCCAATTTTTCAGTAAGTTACTGCTTACCCAAAATTCCAAGTCTGAAGTAACACCAACAAAAGGAAGAGAGAAGATAGTGAGATCTGAAAGGGGGAACTACTTGTAACAAAAATTACTGACATAAGTGTTGAGTTGCCGAACAAAGCTGGAGAAATTGTTGTGCTTGAAGTGAGCAGGCAACAGAGTCTGCGAGAACGCGAAGGGATCGGCCACCACAAAACTGTTGCTCTCCCTTCCCCAACAAATCACAGAATCAGTGGCCGGATCGTTCACCAACCTGTAAGTCTTGAGCACAAAGGGAGTAGCCACCAGCTGGGCCTGGCAATTGCTTTTGCTGCTTCCTTCTACTTCCATTGAGATCTCTATATAAAGAAAGATCTACTTGTTTGCTTGCTAAAGATGGCAAAGCTTTGGTCAGGGGAACATTTTTTTTTTTCCCTGGTTTGGGGGAGAATAAAGAGAGCTGGGGTTACTAAACTTATACATGAAGCAGATGAGGTGGGAGAGGTGACAGGGGAGATGGGGACAGGCTGCTGATGACAAGCTAGAAGAGAACGCGTGTCCTTGTTCAAGAGAGTTCTGAGGATCAGACGCCTGTAATCTGTTTGGCAAATGAGAAAACTGAACGGCTGTCAGTTTTTTTAAGTTTTTTTTTTTTGGAAATTTTGCGGGTGCGTCTCATAATCTCAGTTTTTCAACTTATTTTTTTATTTTATAGTAAAAATCAATTAGAGAAAATACTAATATTTTGATGAAGTCAGCGCAAGTTTTTCTCTCATCTGATTTTTTTCAAACAAACAGTCAAACAAAAAAAGAGACTGGAAATTGATTAAATGAGCTTACAAAAATCGAAATTTCATTTTCATTATTTTTTTTAAAAACAAACGACCCCTAATTTGTAATTGTTATCTTGAAAGGATATTGAAGAGATTATGTAGTTGTTAAAAATGCGAAAGTGTTGGTTTTTTAAATTTCTTTCTCTTTCTTTGATTTTTGACAAAATTTGTTATTAATCTATATAAATAGTTTTCAAAAAGAGATGTGTTTATATTTTGAAAACGAAATTATATAAAAGAAAAGTCATCACTATATGAAGAAGTAGTCATCATCATTTGAAGTAGTATATATCTAACGATCCAAAGAAAGTTAGAAGAAGAGTTACTGCTAAACTCTTACAATTGACAATGACACCGATGAAAAACTACTCATTCAAGTTTTACTTGAAGATGATATTACTTTGGAGGAGATCGAGAAGCGTTTGGACGCAGTCGACCGTAATGCTGTCGATCTCTACTGTTTTTTGTTCTTCTTATTTTTCTTTTTCTTTAATTTGTTGCCCATTGTGCTCTCTTAGCAAGTCACTAAAGTAATTTATTACAAAATAAATTAGTCAATATAACACTAATTAGTAAATCTAAAAAGATGAGGGATCATGTGATGGTCACTGTCGCGTGATAACTTTTAACGACAAAGTTTTTGTTGACGGTCTTTGAGCAGACAAAATGGAGATTTTGGGAGTACAAAAAACAAAGTATGAAAACCAAATTAGTATTTCAGAGTCTTCTAAATTTAAAAAAAAAAAAAAAAATTGCCACAGTGGATCCACACAAATTTAGGCTCACAAAGAGTGCATTCAAGCTTATTCCCAAATGTATAGATAACATGTGTCATGCATCAGAAAAAGCAAAAACTAGGAACTCACACCAAGCCTCCACGGTCGATGTTTACCTCATAGTCATCCTGGCAACGTTTTTATGCGTTTCTATGCGCCCCCATCAGTCCGGAGAGCAACAGGCATGCCCATAAACTATTGACTAGAAAAGAGAGAAGACCAGAGAGACTAAAATATGAGGTGGAGATTACCCCCACGTATTACAACAAACAGTCTATATCACTCTCTCACACGCTCTTGTCTCTTGTCTGATATCTCACAGATGGCGACTGTGGTTTGATCTCCCGAGAGCAATCCTATATTACTGGCATGTTTCGCAAGTATAACACTATTATCATATGCTAAGCTTGATTTTATTTTAATGTTTTGATCTTATTTTTTTTTTTTAGAGAGAGAGAGAGAGAGAGAGGGAGAGAGAAATTTGAATTATTTTGATTTCAATATTTATTTTCTATCTATATCCTCAAAATTGTTTTGTTAGAATTACATGCGGTTTCTACACTCCAAACTTAAAATGGTTTTGTTTTCAATTGGTATCTGATTTCACTTCGTATCTACTTTGTTTTGTTTTCTTTACCCTTTTTGATGAAGTGATAAAAAGAGAGAGAGATACAGTGTTATATATATATATATATATATACATGTCCTATGTTTTATACATATATGTTTGCTTGTTTTTGAATGTTTGTTTAATGTTTAGAGTTTTTATTGAATATATAATTGTTTATTAGCTATCATGAGTTAAGGAGGAGCTTTTTCAAAGTTTTTCTCTAATTCATGCATATATACTCCATGAGTTTTGTCATCATAAAAAGGGGACAGATTGTTGGCCCAAAAGTCCATCACACTAATTTTGAGGACTAACTCATGTATTTATATTATTAATGATCCTGTGATCTTCAAATTTCAGGTTTAATCAAGGTCATGATTTAGTATTTAAATTCAACAATAAACTCAACGTCAAATTTTGAAGCTAAGTAGTATTGATTCAAGAGCTCAAGCACAAATAACACATCATGTTCTCAAGAAGGAGTCAAGTAACAAGAATCACAATTGATAGAGTCAAGATTAAGAAGAAGATCATATTAAGAAGATGATTCATGTTTATAAGGTTGTTTAGATTTTTGTAAAGTTTAGATTAGAATTGATTGCTCAAGCTTACACACGCATCAAAATTTGATATTGATTTTCAAGATTAAAAGTTTCCGTTTTGAGTTTGTGGTTTATACAAAATGGTTTTGAATTTTTTTCAACTTGTTTTGTGTTTAGATTTTATAAAATCAAGTTTTTATGCTTTCAAAATTAATTTGAAAATACAAAAAGAAGTTCAAATGTTTGTAATTTGTGATAATTTTTATCACACGTATTTGTGCTAAATAGTATTTATATGAAATTATTTTTGTAGAATTTATGAAGATTTATTGAAATTTTAAAAGGGTTTTTTAATATAAAAAAATGAGATTCTGGGCTGAGGCCGATTGATCGGTTACTGATATTACATTTTCATTGTCAAATTGTCACATTTTATTTTAAATAAATTCTGCTATTTAATCATTTTTATCATTAAATTTTATGCAGACCTTTACAAAAGGAAATGGAAAAGAAATGAGCTCAAAATCCCATTTAAATTCTGATTTAAATGAGTTCAAATTAAAATTAAGAATTAGGACAAATATTCAGGAGATTGGCTAAAGATCAGAGCAAATCAAAAGATCACACCAAATGAAAATCGGTTAAAATTCAAATTTCTATGGATCCATTCGGTTAGCTAAAGATCCACGAAGGTATCGTCAAATCCAGAGACAGAACTGAAAAACCTTGTGGATAAATGGAGGCAAAAGGAGATCAGAGAGACGCGCTCCCAGGATGTGGCCACCTGGCCGTGGATCCGCAGCTATGGCCGCGGATCCGCCGCTTGTTAAAGGATCAGGAGGAGCGTTTGCTTTCCTATCTTTTCACTCCCTTATCTCCTCCATTTCGCCTATAAAAGTTGAATTTCTAAAGGCCAGAAAAAGATGATTGAGTAGAGATAGATTCTAGGCTAGGTTTTAGTTCTAATTTAGTCTAGGTTTTTATTTTTTTCATGTAATTTTGTTTTAATTTATGTAACTCAGAGGAGAGAAGAGTTTCATGAGAGAATGAGAGTGAAGTCTGTACCGAGAGTGACACCGATATAAGTTATTATTCTTTTCTTTTATCGTTACTTCATTTAATTTAAAGTTACATTTTTATGTTCCTCTTTCTCTTCTACTTTACTTCTTGGTTTGATATAATCCAAGTATGTCGAATAGCATCAGTATTGTCTTGCCCTTGCGAGTGTCACCGATAGCTCATGATGATGGGTTCCTCCCTATGTTTTTATCATTTCATACTTGCTCGAAGAAACCTTAATAATGTAATGTAAACGGGAATTGAATTATGTCTTATGGGTTATGCGATGATCGCCTCCACATCAAGGTAAACGTGCCAACAATCCAAGGTAAGTCATCAGCCTGAAGAGGTAAGTATTTAAGTTTTTCTTTCTTTTCATCCATTAGTTTAGAACACATATCAAAAACCAACAACTCTTTATTCACTCTTTTTCAATTCTTTATAACATGGTTTTTAAACACCATCTTCAATCACCATCTTCTTCTACCTTCCACTTTCTCCAACTTAATCTAGATTCATTTTTCTTTTCTTTTAAAAACAAAGAACTTTTAACCGGTTTAAGTAACTTAAAAGAAGACTTACTTAACATACTTCCATCACAAGTCCCTTCTTGTAGATCATGACCCGCATAGCTACTTGTTATCACGATAGAATTGAGAAACCTTGCACTTTTTATCTCAACTTTTAAACTAATTTTTTGTGCAAGGTTCGCTACAATCAACTTTTGGCGCCGTTGCTGGGGAGAGATGGTAAGTTAATCTTTTTTTTATTTACTTTATTGGTTAAACTTTCTCCTCTGTTTTTGTGTTCAGGGGCTTAGTTGAAGAATATAAATAGTGCAGTGGACATATAGCAACTTGAGCATCTATTATAGAAAGTACAGCTCAGGGCACCACAATATTGATGCGAAAACGCGGTCAAATACACGTTTGTGTGGCATTTGTGGGGGAACTACTAACCTGCTTTTGTGCAGGTTGCTTGAAATTAAAATTTTAAGTCTCTGCTACTAGTATTTTTCTTATTTTGCCTACTGGACACACTATATTAACTCAACAATAATTGGAGATTGTTAATTGCTTAAAAAATATTTAGACATTGCATTCTCGTCACGTGTCTAATTTCGTTACATTACATTACTGTTGAAGAATGCTGGAGCAAAAGTATGTGTGCATTGCATATTGTTTAGGAAACATATTTTGAGTGATTCATATTGTTTAAGTGTCTATTCTACTATATACTTGTACACTGCACTAAAATGAATTAAGGGCTTGTCCTATAAACAAGATAAGGTGGGAAGTCATTACCCTTCCTTAGCTCACAAACCATCTCTTCACTCACTAACCTAAGCCTAACTTAAAATTGAGTAGACGTTAGCTGTAAGGACATCTCGGACTCAAATAGGAGACTGACCTAAGGAAAAAGTTGTTAGAGTTTGACTCGTCAAATCGGTGTCAAAAGTTGGAGATTGAGAGGGAAAATCTCGAAGAATAGTAGTTTGGCATAATTATGCCCATTGCTTAGGCACAGATACCTCTCACTGGTATTACTCCTACTTGTCATTAACTTATGATCAGATTGCTGCAATATACCCATGTGGACAGTCTAACCAGTTAGGAGTTGTCAAGGTCTAAGGTCTACCCTAATTTAGGTTAGATTTTTCTTTCTTTTTATTTGTTTGTTTGTTTGTTTGTTTTTTTGACACTTTTTTGTGTGATATGGATCATAATTATAATTTCTCCAATGCATATAGTAATCCATATTACACCCTGATCTTTTTTTAGATAATACCAACCCGATATTTAATAATTTTAACTAACCAATTATGCTTGATTGGTCTTATCCGAATCCTCATATGTCACAGTCCCAATATTATGAACAAGACTGGAACACTCATCATCTCCTCTCTTTACCGAGTCAGTGGAGATAGAACTGTCCCGAGTCACTTTATCAACACCTTACCAACATACCTCTTTTCTAGAACAATCAATTGAGGAAAAATCTGATTTTGAAAAGAGGATGGATGTCTTGAACGAAAAAAATTTAGAAGCTTTGTATGAGTCCGAGCGACAAGTTCAAAACATGATGGACTCACAATCCCATTAAAATTTCTTAATCCAAAATCCTTACTCTATTTTTCAAGTTCCACGACAACAAGAAGAACCTACAGACTTAGAAAAAAGAATAGAATCTATGATTTAGTCCCAAAATGATTATATTTAGTCTCAAAATGATACCTTCAATAGGTTAGAAGCACAAATGGGGTTATTTGGTCAACACAATTAATGATAGGAATGAGGAAACTCTCCCTACTCAATTTTTAACCATTCTCGATTTTCCTAACCATATTGATAGGAACCAAGAATCATAGTTACTTAAAGACTTTAAGATTTAATTTCACCACACCACCTTGAACTTGATCAATATCAGCCCATTGACAAATTGACAAGTTTTCATTTCAATGAAATTGAAGTTGAACATGAATGTGAACCTGATCTTCAATTTTGTGATTCAGTTCCAAATTTTGAATCAATGCTGACTCAGTATCCTTACCCAATTTGAACCCCTTACCCAATTTGAACCCATTTCCTGAACCGACATTGATTTTCATACCCATAGATTTTGAAATTGAACCACCAATTTTGTAAAGTCACATTCGATTGATGGGAAAACAATGTGAATCTCAATTTGTTGATTTGGACACAACTATTGAACCGAAACCGACTCTTGAAACTAAACTTAATTTGAGTCATATTATCGAGTCAATGCTGGTTCCCGCTCCTTTCATTCCAGAACCCAAATCATTCATTTAACAAAATCACGTCCCTTTGTTGGTCTTAAGTATAGACCATAATGACTCTGAGAGGAAATTTCAAGATTGGTTATAAAGGGGATAATTTTCACGATAGGATCTTATATGATCTTATTCATATTGGGGATTGTAAAAACATAAATAACAAAGAGTCATCCAAGGTGGGTTCTTTGAAAATTCACATTATTTAGATTGCGCAGTAACGCTTGGCCCAATCCGACCATCACCGGAACCACCATCTTGAGGTAACATTTTTCCTTTCCTTTCTTCTTTTCATGCATATATGCATCCATTCACAAGTTAAGGACAACGCATGAGATAGGTGTGGGGGAGGATTCTAACATAACATAGATTTTCTTTTAATTTATAAAATATAACATTTTTTTGCTTTTAAAAACTTTTTGAAAAGAGAAACAATATTTTGATTTATTTTTTATAAGAAATTAAGTTAATTTTAAAGGATATGAGAATCATAATTAGGATTTCTTATACTTAATCAAAATAAGACTATTTGTTTGATTTCTAGGGTTGGAAGAAAATTTGAAAAGTAATTTGTCTTGATTTTTACCTTGATAAAATATGCATACTTTATACACTTACACGCTTAGTGTTCAAAAACAAAGATTCTTATATCTTATATATAAAAAAAGAAAATAATAAAAATAAGAAAAGAGAAATATATATATATATATATATATATATATATATATATATATATATATATATATATAAATCCTCTGATTGAGCTGGGTATTTGTGTCTCGTAAAGCAAAAGTATTTACGCCTAAAAATGGACCATATGATTAATATAATAATTATGTTTTGTGGCTTTATTTTCTCAAGTCCTTAAGTCCTTGCGGTTTTTTCTCACCCGGTGCCCTAAGATCGTCCGGTTTAGAAGTCATCGACTAAAAGCTCGTTATATGAGCAGATTAGAAAGCCTAATAGAACGAAGGATAGTACCACCAAAATTATAAAAAAAAGAAATAAGAGTTAGAGTTGAAGAACTCCGAGTCAAAATTTCACGATCACAAAGATGAATATAACTTAGGGTAAAATAATATACTAGATGAAAAATACAGTTTGACTCCTTATCTTGATTGATAACAAGTTTTTGAATAGAGAATAAGTTAGGAATAAAAAGTTCGATTTTCCTATAACTTATAGATTACTTGAATTTTTACAATAATACTTCAAATATTTTCTCGTCTTTTCAAAATGTGTTTTCAAAATACTAACGCTCTGTTTCTGTTTCGTTTTGAATTTTGTGAGTGTAATCTACTGAAAACCCTCACGAGATGAAACTCATCCTCTTGGAATAACCTAGAGGTTTAACGACTTGTTACACATGCTAAGTGCAACCGTGATGCCTACGAAAGTGTGTTAGATTAGGTTAGCTCTATTTTTCTTTGTTTTGCTCGAGGACGAGCAAAAGATATGTGTGGGGGTGTGATCTGTTACTGATATTATATTTTCATTATCACATTCTCATAATTTATCTTAAATAAACTCTGCTATTTAATCATTTTTATCATTTAATTTTGTGCAGGCCTTTATAAAAGGAAATGGAAAAGAAACGAGCCCAAAAGCCCATTTTAATTCTGATTTAATTGAGTTCAAATTAAAATCAAGAATTGGGATAAATAATTAGGAGACTGGCTAAATATCAGAGCAAATCAGAAGATCACACCAAATAAAATCGGTTAAAATTTGAATTTCTATGGATCCATTCAGTTAGCTAAATATCCATGAAGGTATCGTCAAATCCAGAGATAGGACTGAAAAACTATCTAGATAAAAGGAGCCAAAAGGAGATCCTAGTGGCGGATCTGCGGCTTAGTTAAAGGATCAGGGGGAGTGTTTGCTCCTGCTATCTTCTCTCTCCTTTATCTCCTCCATTTAGCCTATAAAAGCTGGATTTTTGAAGGCAAGAAAAGACGATTGAGCATATATAGATTCCAGACTAGGTTTTAGTTCTAGTTTAGTATAGGTTTTTATTTTTCTTTTTATGTAATTTTTGTTTTAATTTATGTAACTCAAAGGAGAGAAGAGTTTCATGAGAGAATGAGAGTGAAGCCTGTACCGAGAGTGACACCGGTGTAAGTTTTTATTCTTTTCTTTTATCCTTACTTCATTTAATCTAAACTTACATTTTAATGTTCCTCTTTATCTTCTAATTTTCTTCTTCTTGGTTTTGATGATAATCCAAGTGAGTCGAATAGCATTGACATTGCCTTGCCCTTGCGAGTGCCAACGATAGCTCATGATGATGGATTCATCCCTATGTTTATATCGTTTCATACTTGCTCGAAGAAGCCTTGATGATGTGATATGAATGGGGATTGAATTATATCTTATGGGTTATGCGATGATCGCCTCCACATCAAGGTATACGTGCCAACAATTCAAGGTAAGTCATTAACCAGAAGAGGTAAGTATTTAAGTTTTTCTTTCTTTTCATTTATTAGTTTAGAACACATATCAAAAACCAATAATTCTTTTTTCACTCTTTTTTAGTTCTTTTTACTTAGTTTTTAAACACCATCCTTAATCACCATCTTCTACCTTCAACTTTCTCCCACTTAACATAGATTCATTTTCCTTTTCTTTTAAAAACAAAAAGAACTTTGAACCGATTTAAATAATCTAAAAGAAGACTTACTTAACATGCTTCCATCGCAAGTCCCTCCTTGTGGATACAACCGGCATAGCCACTTGCTATCGTGGTAGAATTGAGCAATCTTGCACTTCCTATCTCAACTTCTAAACTCTTCCTTTTTGTGCAGGTTTCACTGGAATCACCGATCGACTGCACGGTCGACCGCCCACAGAGCAGAATACATTATCGGTCGACTGCATGATTGATCGGATGTGCACAACATGAACAAAATATTTTGGCTCTAGGGCTGGTCGACCGAGAGCTACTACCCATTTTGGCAGAGCCAGGCCGATCGGCCGCCAGCTATGAGCTCAAAGTGGTGCTTTGACCGGTCAACCGACTTCAACGGCCAAAAGATTATAGTCATTGATGGTCGACCGCCCAGTCGACCGAAAGTCTGCTAGAACTGACAAAAAGCTTCTAAATGGCAAGTTTTTTGTCTTAAATTTTTTGTTTTATTTCCAACCAGTTATTTCTTACTTTTTATAGGTTTAATTATGTTTTTAATGAATGGGATTAGTTTCTAATTGTCTCATCCTATTCTCTATAAATAGGAGCCATTGTAGAGAGTTTCTACTCATCAAAAGTACACAAGTTTTGAGGAAAAGTTTTCGAAATAAGTTTTCGAAAAGAAAAGTTTTTATGTGCTATTTATTTCCATATCTTTAAGAGGGTTTTACTAAAAGTTTTTCTTGAGCCATCAAATTTCAAATTCCTAGTTTTCTCATACAAGTTTGAGCCAATTACTTCTATATCTATGCTATAGGAATCCTTATAGTGAGAGTTTTATTTGTAGTCAAGAGTCTTGATCACTAGTTATTCTTCATTGTATTTCAAGTGTGCGGCCTATAATCGCGCTTGTGGATTCTTACATTTTGTTCTTACAGAAATGATTGAGGGACTTGCGAGTCTGAGAGTTCTTCAGAGAACTTGTAGCATTTAGTGATCTTGCAGGACCGTGCATTCTGAATTTCTCCTCAGATTCCTCTGAATTAAGAGTTGAGGTTCTTAATTACTTCCTTGATTCATAAAGCATGATTCAAATAGTATGAATAGAGAGTAATTCTTATCTTGTACTTCTATTATGAAAGTAATTATTTGTATAACTTTTTTATTTATTAAACTAAGTTTAAAATATCTAATCTATTGTTAATCTATAAAATCTAGCACGATTGTCAATGATTTACAAGCAACACGCCATACCAGCAACAACCCTACGTGACTTAGCAGGTGTCGTTCCACTAGATCGATCGCAGCCAGATCTAACAATATAAATAATTTAACCATAATCTAATTATAAAAATAAGCTAAAACAATTATTATCTGCATACAAAAGTGTTGGCCCAGAGGCCTTTCACTCTAGTTTTGATGATGATTAACTCATGTAGTTATAGTTTACTAATAATCTTGTGATATTTAGTTTCAGATATTTGATCAAGATATTAGTAGGTGATTAGCATCAACAAAGGTGTTTTGGAGCTTTCACATGTAGATTTAAAGCTCGAGCGTCAAGATTGCATCTATTACTCGGTTAGAGTCAAGCTCGTTGGATTGCATTTGGATCGAGTCTCTTGGAGAAGGAGTTCTACAAGAAGACTTCGGTATTGTGTTTAGTTTAGTATGTTTAGATCTTGTGTAAAGATTAGATAGTGTTGATATGCTCAAGTTCACAATGCACACACATGTTTTAAGTTTGTTGGTTTTGGTATTTCGGTTTAACCGATATTGGATTTCATGTCAAAAACATAGATATAAATCTTTATATGTATATTGAATTCTATCCATATACAATATGATTCAAAGTTGTTCAATATCATGTTATTGAATTTATATGTGTTTTGGAAAAAGCGGATTTCCATTTCAAAGTTTGGTTTTTAAAAAATACCGATTTTGTATTTAAGTCAAATTTCAATGTCACAAAAATAGTTCAAATTATTTATAATATGTGTTAAATTTTTGTCACACATATTTGTATTTCAAAGAAAATAAAAGAACTTATTTTTGTGAAATTTATGTGATTTTATGGGATTTTATGGAAGTCAAAATACCTAAGTTTTTAATTCCTAAAAACAGTTTGTCTTGCCTTCTGCCGGTCGACCGGACGGTCGACCGAGGCGGAAGTCAGTCGACCGGTCTGGTTGATCGATGTGCACGAACATGCACGGCTGTTTGGGCTGGAAGGCTGGCCGACCAGCTCGGTCGACCGCCAGAGAGCTTCTGCTCTCTGGAAATGACCCCGGTCGACCGCCCTGTCGACCGGCAGAGAGCTCTGCTCTCTGTTTTCAGGTCCTGGTCGACTGGCCGGTTGACCGGTGGCACAACATTCATAAAAATGACCTTTGGTCGGTTGACCGCCCAGTCCACCGGAAGGGCAATTCTGCCCTTTCCTGCTGCCAACGGGCAGATTCTATTTTGGGTTATAAATACCCCTCATTTGAGCTGATTTTAGACAACAATTTCAAGAGCAAATTTTCTAATCTTTAGAAGTGTTTTAGCTACAAGTTTTAAAAGAGCTTTTGATTTTAAAAGATCAATCTTTATTTTTTTTAAGGGTTGGAAAAATCAAGGAAAAATAAAGTCTTTGGGAAGTTGTTTTGATCTTCATTTATATTTCAATCTAGAGTTTATTTCAAGAGTTTTCTTTGTGATTTTGATTTTCAAACTCTTTATTTTTTTCACACTTGAGCCTATCATCTGTCCTATCTATTAGGATCTATTTTGTGGGAAAATTGGTTTGTGGTTGTTGATACCACCAAGTGTTGTAAACCCTCCTTACTTTGTGATATCCTTCTAGTGAGAGGTAATTGTATTATTATCCCTCTAGTGAAAGGAGATTATGGAGGTTGTGTTAGTATCCCTCTTAGTGAAGAGGTGATTGTTGAAGTTGTGGCTTTGAGCCTTATCCCTCTTGTGTGAGGTTGATAGTTATTTGGTTAAGTGCCCATCCCTCTGAGTGTAGAGGTGATTTGTGTAGTGCCTTGCCTCTTGTGTAGAGGCTGTATTGTTGGAGAGAGGAGTTGTGTACTCCCGATTTGTATTACCCAAATCCTCAGTGGAGGTTCCCTGTGTGGGAAGTCCTGTGTGGACGATATAGTGAAAATCCTTCAGTGTGAAGGCGGGGACGTAGAGCTGAGTGCTCGAACCTCGAAACATATCTTTGTGTTTGTGTTTGATCCACTATCTCTAACTCTCTCTCTTATATTGTGCATTGCATCATATTTTTCATATCATATATATATGCTTGGGTTTGATTGTGTGACATACTTGTGTTAAACCTAGAGAGTTTTATATAGCACCTCAACTCTTATTTAAAGAAATTTAGAGGAGTTAGTCCAGAGCCCTTCACTAGAAATTCGGTTACACTCTTTGGTTACACTAAGTTTATTGCTATTTATTTTAATTCAGCATTATTTGTCATTTGATTAGCCTTACACCTATTCACCCCCCTCTAGGTATACTTTCAATTGATATCAGAGCCTACGCTCCTGATATTAGGTTTAACCAACTAGGAGTGAGATCTTGGTTGCTAATCTAGTATTTGCATTTGCACACTTATTTGTTTACACACACTCATGGATTATCTTGCACCTCCCATGTTTGATGTTTCTAACATCATTATGTGGAAGTATAAGATGAGTATGTACCTAAAAATCTTAGGATTGCATGTTTTCCTTACCGTTACCAAGAAATCTTATCTTGATAATAGCAAGAATATAGTGGCCAATGCACAAGCCCTAACGGCACTTAGAAGCACTTTAAATAATGAATATTTGTCTATGATTTCTCATTGTGATTCTGCCTTTGCAGTGTGGAACACCTTGACCTCTCCCGCGCTACAAACGACGAAATATGTGGAGGAAGAATCTAGTGGAGGAGAATCCGAACAACATTGCTACATGGTCCAAGGGAATGACTCCCTTGATGTACATTCAGAAACTCAACTAGATGATAGTGTTAGTTCTTCCGACGATGATCATATTGATGCCGATGAATTAAATGAAGAACTATCAATTGTTTGTGAAAAATTGTTAGAAAAATATGAACTTTTGAAAAAGAAAAGTTTTACATTAAATAAAGAAAATGAGGATTTGATTTCAAAACTTGATTTGTCTTTGCAAGAGAAGGTTGAGATTTCTAATGAAAGGGACTAAATGAAAATAAAATTTTGAAAAATAAAAATGATTGTGATGAAGTTTTGAAGAAAAATGAAGTTCTATCTTCAAAACTTATTTTTGTTTTAAAAGAAAATGATTCTTTAAAAAACAAAATTATTTCTATTTCAAAAGAATTGGATTTGGAAAAATGATTTGAATTCACATGTTTGCCATGCTAGTGTAGCTTCACCATCTAGTGTACCTATTGCATACTCCACTTCTTCTATCATTGAAAATGATATAAATACTTTTAAGAAGAGTGTTGATTGTTTGGGCTCCACTTTGAGCCAATGTGCCATGAACTACACACGGTTGGAATCCATATTTTGGAAGAAATATGCACCTCCTATGCATGCACACAAATCACGGCACACACATGCTCCTCACGTTCATACACATAACATTATATATGCTCATGTGTACACTTATACACATTGTGGACGTAAGGGCCACCTTGCAAAATTTTGCTTTGATAGAATTAATGATTCAAAATTTGCAAATAGATTTATTTGGGTTAGAAAAGAAGCTAACTCCCATGGACCCAAAAGAGTATGGGTACCAAAATCTACTCCTATTGTATTTGATGTAGGTGTGGGCTCTCACATGACGTGAGATGCGTTGGCGCGTTGAGGTGAATGTGTTTCGAGCTAAACTGTGACAATTTTGGATGCATCACTTTCAAGGGGAGTTTGGTGGGAGGACCACCATGGTTTAGAGATATAGAAATGTGCCCTCTTTGTTTTGGTAACGATCTCTAAACTCCTCATTTAGTTTACATACTTGCATATTATTGATTTTTTAGCATATTATGTTTTAATGATTATTGTGTTAAATGCTATGTTAATTAGACCTGTGACAACATGTATAGTAATTGAGATACACCCATGTTCATATGGATCCATATTTTGTGTTCTCACTATAGCTTAACTATTGTGTACATCATAGCTCTAAACATGTGCATTTAGCCTAATGATCATATTGGTTTTTATTTTATGCTTCATGTTTTGATTACGTGTTTAAATGAAACCTTCATTAAAACTTGTGTATATGCTTGTACAGCTAGTAAGCCACAAATTAATTATTATATGTTTGTACTTGATTGCTCATTTGTACTTATTAGATGTACTAGTATAGCCTAGTTTTGATGATTCTCGCATTTCAACTTGTATTCCCTATTTTTGTACATATTTTCATATGTCTAACTCATGTATATGTTAAATTGTTTAAAACTTTAGATATACATGTACACCCTTGAGTCATTTGCTTTTCATGCAAATTTTTATTATGGACTCATTTGTGTTTAGGGATGAGTATGTATACCTTTAGTTTTAGACAATACATACATTTGACTTGGAGTTAGTACTATTTTGTGAAAATTAAATTTTCATGGATATGTGTTTAGTTTCATGTATATGTCTATTTTGTCAAAATTTTAATTTATACATGTATACCCTTGAGTCACTTGCTTTTCATGCAAAATTTCTTTATGGACTCAATTGTGTTTAGGAATGTATATGTATACTTTTAGATTTAGACAAAACATACATATGCCTTGAAGTTAGTAATTATTTTGATGAAAATTATATCTTCATGTTTTTCATGTTTATAAATGAATATCATATTGAGCTTTATTGCCTATTACCATGATTTTGTGATTACATGATTCTTACACTCATATTACTTGATGTTTTCTCATGACTTTGTTTTCATGAGTATGATATGTGCTTTATAGACTTTGAATGTTGATGATCGTGTGACTTACATGTTTTTCATGAAATTCATTCTTATTTTATTCCTTACTTGAAGGATTCTGTACTAGTTTTCAAGATTATCATAAAACTAGTTGTGTATTTCTTCATTTTGGAAGTATTTTTCAATTATGCTAAAATTATTTTCAAACTTATTTTGAAAACCCCTTCCATCGAAGGGCGGACAGATGGGTAACCATACCTTATGGGCCTAATTGAAAATTCTTTTAACATGTGCATGAAAGGGAGGTATTTATGAGTTATACACTTGATCCTCATTGTGTTTTTAATTGGTATCACAATTGATATTTATTTTGTATACTCATATGTTTTCTATATATGTATGCTTCAACTTTCAAATAGTATCAATTTCGATTGATATTTATATTTTCATACATATATGTGATTTGATTTTTCTTACTATATCTTTACATCTTAAAGCACAAATTATGTTTATGCTAAGCTTGATTTAGTCCTTAATGACAATTATTTTTCAATTGGTATCTTATACAAGCTTATACATGATTTTTATTGGTGTTTCATAAAGGGGAAGAAAATTCATGTTTTATCTTTCAAATTGGTATCTTTCAATAGATTTCATTTTTAATTGATATCTTACTCCCATTCTTTATGATGAAAAATACTTTGTTTTGATATGCTAACATTTTCAATATTGGTATCATGTTTTATTTTACATTGGTATCTATATTGATATGAGTTATGCTTACCTAAATCAATTTAGTTTTTTTTACTTTCAATTGGTATCAAAAACTTACAAGACATTTTTTTTGGTATCAAGTTACTTTGAAATTGATTGTTACTTTCAATTGGTATCAAGATTTCCTATATATATATATATATATATATATATATATATATATATATATATATATATATATATATTTCAATTGGTATCAAAAACATACAATGTGTCATTTTCTACTGGTATTAAACTTTGCAAGATTTTTTTTAAATTGGTATCAAGATATTTTCACATTGGTATCTTTTAGTACCTTAAAATTTTTCGTTTACTTTCAATTGGCATATTAAAAATGTTTTGGTTATTTTCCATAGGTATCATAAATTGGTATCATGATATTTCGATGTATACCTTTATCCTAAATTGATATATTTTTCAATTGGTATCATAATATTTTGATATATTGCTTATATGTAAGGGAAGCTTAACATCTTCTCTATATATATAGATTCATGTTGAGTGTATGTCATATTGAAGTGATTGACCTTTCTTTGGTATGTAGTACACGTGTGTAGTAAGAGTTTCACATCTCTTTTTATACATTGCATATTATGCTTTATGTGGTTAGGGTTTAGTCATCTCTTTTCATATAAATGCATGTATCCAGGGGGAGTTAACTTAACGTCTCTCCTCTTCATGAATATATATCGCATATATATCTTTATTGTTTGATTTGTTTTCATCCCTTTGTTGATGATTGACAAAAAGGGGAAGAGAAATTGGAGAATGTTTTTGTGTTTATATGCATGTTTAGAAATTCGGAGAATGATTTTGAGTTTATATGCATGTTTACTTACAATTGATATCATATATGCATGTTTATTTTATAATTGATATCGAGCATATTTGTTTTTGTTTATGCAAAAGGGGAGAAGTATTCTTCACTTATGCATGTTTATGTTGAGCATTCATTGCATATCTTTATGTTTATTGCTATGCATGAGTTAAGGGGAGCTTCTATGAAGCTTAACTTTAATCCATGCATATATAACTCCATGAGTTTTGTTATCATCAAAAAGGGGGAGATTGTTGGCCCAGATGCCTTTCACTCTAGTTTTGAGATGATTAACTCATATAGTTATAGTTTACTAATAATCTTGTGAATTTAATTTCAGATATTTGTTCAAGATATTAGTAGGTGATTAGCTTCAACAAATGTGTTTTGAAACTTTCACATGTAGATTCAAGAGCTCGAGCGTCAAGATCGCATTTAGTACTCCGTTGGAGTCAAACTCGTTGGATCGCGTTTGGATCGAGTCTCTTGGAGAAGGAGTTCTACAAGAAGACTTTGGTATTATGTTTAGTTTAGTACGTTTAGATCTTATGTAAAGATTAGATAGTGTTGATATGCTCAAGTTCACAATACACACACATGTTTTAAGTTTCTTGGTTTTGGTTTTTCAGTTTAACCGATATTAGATTTCATGTCAAAAACATAGATATAAATTTTTATATGTATATTGGATTCTATTAATATACAATATGCTTCAAAGTTGTTTCATTATCATGTTTTTGTATTTACATGTGTTTTAAAAAAATTGGATTTCCATTTCAAAGTTTGGTTTTTGGAAAAGACCGATTTTGCATTTAAGCCAAATTTCAGTATCACAAAAATGGCTCAAATTGTTTGTAATATGTGTTGAATTTTTGTCACACATATTTGTGTTTCAAAGAAAATAAAAGAACTTATTTTTGTGGAATTTATGTGATTTTATGAGATTTTATGGAAGTCAAAATAACTAAGTTTTTAATCTCTAAAAACAGTTGGTCCTGCCTTCTACCGGTTAACCGGACGGTCGACCGAGGCAGAAGTCGGTCGACCGGTCCGGTCGACTTGGTTAGTCGACTGCCAGAGAGCTTTTGCTCTCTGGAAATGTAACGCCCCCCGATCCTGCGGGTACGGAGACGTTACTGCAACGTATATACGTAGGTCAGAAATACCCTCACGTATATACGCTAATCATCAGTACAGGCAAGAATCAGAGTGCGGAAGCAAGTGGTGCATTATACATTCCAACACATGTGTACAATTACAAAGTTATCACCAAAGGTGATCCGATATTACAATGATATTATATCACCTGATAGGCGCAAATGCGAGAGTACAAAAAGATGTACATATATGAACTGTACAAAAGGCACTCACGAGTTTGCAATAGGAAAACTCGAGAGGCAAACAGGGGGCCTGGAAGGATGGAGTTCCGGACGGTCTGTTGAAGATCCGCGCTACCGCTGCGCTACTCTGATCAGCAACAGAGGGAATCCACACGCTCCAAGCTCCAAAACCTGGACATGAGGATCCAGGGGAGTCAGATGAAACTCCCCAGGCGAATGGTGAAGCAAAAGCCAAGTGGTGAGCCAGGACGAGCACAAATGTATATAACAAATAATATCAAGTAGGAAGTACTCATGATATGATCAGATAAGAACATGAGACAGGCGGGTTAGAATACAAGTAAAGAGCATGGTATGAACAGATATAGCATAATAATCATAAAACAGGAAATCCGATATAAAACCTCATTACGGGCAAAACCGATTGTATAAGCTTAGGTCACGACTCCTTGAGACTAGTACATCGAAGGAATAATCCAAACAAGGAAACCCTCATCTATATACTTTTATCTCATATCATTGTAATCCAAGCACATACAACCCGAATTACAAAGTGGTCATAACAAGAACACATAACAGGCGTAACAGGAGTACATAACAGGAATCATAACAGGAGTCATAACGGGCATAACAGGAGTACATAACAGGAATCATAACAGGAGTCATAACGGGCATAACAGGAGTACATAACAGGAATCATAACAGGAGTCATAACGGGCATAACAGGAGTACATAACAGGAATCATAACAGGAGTCTTATATTATTATTACTCGTCTGACTCATATATCTAGGTATGTGTCCTGGTGTACATCCCAACACACATACATCCATATATAAGCAAGCCGAGGATTGTTATTGGAAGCAGATGGAGAACTGATAGCTCCTCTTATAGTAGTTCCCGTACGCCCGGGACCAGCTTGAGGGCCTTAAATCCCCCTAACACGCATCTTCTGAGGGCCTTAAATCCCTCTAACACGAATCGTCAGTTCAGGTATTCCACTACTATAAGCAAGGCATCATTCCGGCATCCATCACTTCCTCCCATTCCCCGTGCAAGTTGTCCTTTTTATGGCTTGTTAATATTATCAGATTACGGGAATGAGTAGGATCATAACTTGTCATAACAGGTATCATAACGGGAATCATAACAGGAGTCATAACAGGGGTCAGGCATAACTGGTGTACATAACAAGAGATCTGGTACTTCATTCCCTTAACGTGATAATCATGAGAGGAAAGTTATTCATAACAGGTATCAGGTTTATTATGCCAATGACGAGTGTTCATGAAGATAAGAGTAATAAGTCAAGTAATAACACAATATGTAATGCAAGTCCCGAGGATAAAGTCCATATTCAAGAAGGTAATAAACCACAGCAGGCAGCCAAAGTTAGTCAACTAGGGAGAGAAAATAGTCGACTTATAAGGGGTTAGTCGACTATAGTAAAGGGTCAAGTCGACTAATAAGGCCGCGTTTGGGAGAGCTGCGTTTCAGGAAGAAAGTTAGTCGACTAGGAAATTATGGGTTAGTCGACTAATAAAGGCCGCGTTTCAGAAAGGGCGCGTCTCCAGGAGAAAGTTAGTCGACTAGGCGCAAAGGAGTAGTCGACTAAAGAGGGCCGCGTCTCAGAGAGCCGCGTTTCAAGAAAGTGGCGCGTCTCAAGAAAGTGGCGCGTCTCAAGAAATGTTAGTCGACTAGGAGAGATTGGGTAGTCGACTAGAGATGGCCGCGTCTCAAAGAGCGGCGTCTCAGGAGAAAAGTTAGTCGACTAGGGATAAATGTCAAGTCGACTAATAAGGTTGTGTTTTCAGGAATGGTGCGTTTCAAAGGGGGGTTTAGTCGACTTATGAATTGGTCAAGTCGACTAATACTGCCAAACAGTGAGCAAGACTAACTTTGAAAGTTATGGTTTGTTGATATGCAAATACAAGTTAATCAAGTCTTTGGCGAGGAAAAGCACTCGCCTAAGGTGATCCTTGCTGCGTCCAACGAAGGGAAGTTCGGCCCCAATCCAAAAGGAGGGTACCGGCCCTAAGTCTTGCCGCCGGAGAAGAACGCGGCCCCAATCCAAAGGAGAGGTCGGTCTTCACAAAGTGATGGAGAGAGGTTGAAGGTGCAAGTCTAGTTCACTTGATCAAAATGGGATTTTGCAAACGGTGCCACGGGGAGCGACGAGTTGGCTAGAATGAAAGAGCTCGCCGAGGAGGTGAAGATGGTATACTTGGTGGTGGCCAAGGAGATGTAGGTGGTGGTGGAGATGGTGGTGAAGTTTTGGTGGAGAGGATGGGTTCTTTGGTGTTTTATGGTGGAAAGAGGTTGAAGAAGGTGGTATGGAGATGTTGTTGTTATTGGAAAAGGAGGAGGAGATGGAGAAGAAAGAAGTGATGGTGTTGGTGGTGAAAATGGAGATGGAGAAGGTGGAGTATGGTGGCCAAAGGAAGCAAGAGGTTGTCTTCTTTGCTCTCTGTTGGTGGTTGCAGGAAACAAGGAAGAAGAAGAAGAGAAATGAAAGAAAGAGAAGGAGGTGGGGTGATTTATATAGTGGGGAAGTAATGATTGCAAGTTTGACTTTGGAAGCCAAGGAATGAAACTTGCGTTTCATTGGAAGGAGATGGGCTGCGTCTCAACAAAATGGTTGGCTGCGTTTAGGCCAAAATGGGCCAAACGCGGGAATCAAGGCTGCGTCCAGGGAAGATGCCAAAGCTGCGTTTCACAAAAGGACAAAAGTCATGATGACTTGATGGGAGTTGATTAGCAGCGCATTAAATGCAGCATGGAGAGGTGTGGAGAGGATCTCTGCATTAAATGCAGAATCCCAGGTAGGTGAATGCCGCGTTTGAGGAAGGAGAGAGAAAATGGGAAAAAGACAAAGGTGAAAAATTGGGGCAATCTCCTCGGTATCTGGGAAAATACTGAAAACTCCGGAAAAGCCCAAAAATGAAATAGCTCGGAAAGTTTCCCAAAAATTCTCAAAAATAATAAATATTATAAAATGATTTTTTTGTGAAATCAGTTTTCAAAGATTAGATCTCATTTTCCAGATAAAAATCCTGAAGTCAACCGTCAATCTCGGTATACACCGGATTGGCCGGATTTTGATAAAATCTGATAAATCCCATAAAATGCATTGGGATAGAAAATATGATTTTAAGAAGTAATGTCAAAAGGCACTTTTAGAAATTCCAAACCGTTTGTAAATTAAAAATCCGGGTATCGGTCAACGAGATTGGCTGACACCGGTTTTGAAGATTTACAACTTAATTCAGGAAAATTTCAGAAAATCATAGAAAATCTAAAATATAAAAAAAACGATGTTTAAAACTAAAATCGGTCAAATCGGAATAACAAAAAGATCAAATCGAGAAATTTACTAGGATCGGGTTCCTGGTTCAGACTAGGGCTGACTCCGAGTCCACGAATCCAAATCCAAGGCAAAACGATCATATAAAGAATTCATAATACAAAACAAATACAGGAAGTAACTCAAAAAATACGATCGAGAAATCTGAATACGCAACTAAGTACGTATTCCGGAAGCGGGGTGTTACAATCCATCCACCTTACAAAAAATTGCGTCCTCGCAATTTCGATAAGGGGTAAATTGAACACAAAGAGGACAAGGGCGGAATTTATACCAATCAAGATATGAATCACTGCTGGTAGGGCTTCCCAAGTCGACTGAACAATGATCGGAATATAGATATTCTCTGCTCTTCCGGCTGTATAAATCTTCGAACAATGCCGAATAATACTGACTGATAACACAGCTTAGCAATAGAATTCCAGCTGTACTGCATACTTAGTATCACTCTGAGAATGAGCCAGAACACCAAAGATAAAGAAAACACTGATAGTCCTGAGCATAATAAAGAAGACCGATAATTGAGAATTCCGAATACCAGGCATCGATCACTCTGAAAGATATAACCGAGAATATAGAATACCCGTAGAGAATCCCGACTACTGACTTCTGAAAGATAACCCGATCGGGATCAATCCAGAGAATACCCGAGCCTCATAGAGTTGGCCGAAGAGATCACATAATAGCTTCATTTAGAACCAGCCACTACCCCTCTAGTATATCCATATCTTAAGTTGGTATAAAGGCTTCGAAAAACCAAAACAGGGAAAGATGGAAGGGATTAGGAATCAAAGAAAGGATGATCAAGAAAATAGATAACTCTGTACTTGTAGTTGGACTGTATAACCAGGACTCATGCATTCCAGTTGCAAATTTCTTTACCATTAATTTGCCGTCTGGACGTACAGAGGATGTAGAGCCTAAGCTCTGATACCACCCTGTAACGCCCCCCGATCCTGCGGGTACGGAGACGTTACTGCAACGTATATACGTAGGTCAGAAATACCCTCACGTATATACGCTAAGCAACAGTACAGGCAAGAATCAGAGTGCGGAAGCAAGTGGTGCATTATACATTCCAGCACATGTGTACAATTACAAAGTTATCACCAAAGGTGATCCGATATTACAATGATATTACATCACCTGATAGGCGCAAATGCGAGAGTACAAAAAGATGTACATATATGAACTGTACAAAAGGCACTCACGAGTTTGCAATAGGAAAACTCGAGAGGCAAACAGGGGGCCTGGAAGGATGGAGTTCCGGACGGTCTGTTGAAGATCCGCGCTACCGCTGCGCTACTCTGATCAGCAACAGAGGGAATCCACACGCTCCAAGCTCCAAAACCTGGACATGAGGATCCAGGGGAGTCAGATGAAACTCCCCAGGCGAATGGTGAAGCAAAAGCCAAGTGGCGAGCCAGGACGAGCACTGTAACGCCCCCCGATCCTGCGGGTACGGAGACGTTACTGCAACGTATATACGTAGGTCAGAAATACCCTCACGTATATACGCTAAGCATCAGTACAGGCAAGAATCAGAGTGCGGAAGCAAGTGGTGCATTATACATTCCAACACATGTGTACAATTACAAAGTTATCACCAAAGGTGATCCGATATTACAATGATATTACATCACCTGATAGGCGCAAATGCGAGAGTACAAAAAGATGTACATATATGAACTGTACAAAAGGCACTCACGAGTTTGCAATAGGAAAACTCGAGAGGCAAACAGGGGGCCTGTAAGGATGGAGTTCCGGACGGTCTGTTGAAGATCCGCGCTACCGCTGCGCTACTCTGATCAGCAACAGAGGGAATCCACACGCTCCAAGCTCCAAAACCTGGACATGAGGATCCAGGGGAGTCAGATGAAACTCTCCAGGCGAATGGTGAAGCAAAAGCCAAGTGGCGAGCCAGGACGAGCACAAATGTATATAACAAATAATATCAAGTAGGAAGTACTCATGATATGATCAGATAAGAACATGAGACAGGCGGGTTAGAATACAAGTAAAGAGCATGGTATGAACAGATATAGCATAATAATCATAAAACAGGAAATCCGATATAAAACCTCATTACGGGCAAAACCGATTGTATAAGCTTAGGTCACGACTCCTTGAGACTAGTACATCGAAGGAATAATCCAAACAAGGAAACCCTCATCTATATACCTTTATCTCATATCATCGTAATCCAAGCACATACAACCCGAATTACAAAGTGGTCATAATAAGAACACATAACAGGCGTAACAGGAGTACATAACAGGAATCATAACAGGAGTCATAACGGGCATAACAGGAGTACATAACAGGAATCATAACAGGAGTCATAACGGGCATAACAGGAGTACATAACAGGAATCATAACAGGAGTCATAACGGGCATAAAAGGAGTACATAACAGGAATCATAACAGGAGTCTTATATTATTATTACTCGTCTGACTCATATATCTAGGTATGTGTCCTGGTGTACATCCCAACACACATACATCCATATATAAGCAAGCCGAGGATTGTTATTGAAAGCAGATGGAGAACTGATAGCTCCTCTTATAGTAGTTCCCATATGCCCGGGACCAGCTTGAGGGCCTTAAATCCCCCTAACATGCATCTTCTGAGGGCCTTAAATCCCTCTAACACGAATCGTCAGTTCAGGTATTCCACTACTATAAGCAAGGCATCATTCCGGCATCCATCACTTCCTCCCATTCCCCGTGCAAGTTGTCCTTTTTATGGCTTGTTAATATTATCAGATTACGGGAATGAGTAGGATCATAACTTGTCATAACAGGTATCATAACGGGAATCATAACAGGAGTCATAACAGGGGTCAGGCATAACTGGTGTACATAACAAGAGATCTGGTACTTCATTCCCTTAACGTGATAATCATGAGAGGAAAGTTATTCATAACAGGTATCAGGTTTATTATGCCAATGACGAGTGTTCATGAAGATAAGAGTAATAAGTCAAGTAATAACACAATATGTAATGCAAGTCCCGAGGATAAAGTCCATATTCAAGAAGGTAATAAACCACAGCAGGCAGCCAAAGTTAGTCGACTAGGGAGAGAAAATAGTCGACTTATAAGGGGTTAGTCGACTATAGTAAAGGGTCAAGTCGACTAATAAGGCCGCGTTTGGGAGAGCTGCGTTTCAGGAAGAAAGTTAGTCGACTAGGGAATTATGGGTTAGTCGACTAATAAAGGCCGCGTTTCAGAAAGGGCGCGTCTCCAGGAGAAAGTTAGTCGACTAGGCGCAAAGGAGTAGTCGACTAAAGAGGGCCGCGTCTCAGAGAGCCGCGTTTCAAGAAAGTGGCGCGTCTCAAGAAAGTGGCGCGTCTCAAGAAATGTTAGTCGACTAGGAGAGATTGGGTAGTCGACTAGAGATGGCCGCGTCTCAAAGAGCGGCGTCTCAGGAGAAAAGTTAGTCGACTAGGGATAAATGTCAAGTCGACTAATAAGGTTGTGTTTTCAGGAATGGTGCATTTCAAAGGGGGGTTTAGTCGACTTATGAATTGGTCAAGTCGACTAATACTGCCAAACAGTGAGCAAGACTAACTTTGGAAGTTATGGTTTGTTGATATGCAAATACAAGTTAATCAAGTCTTTGGCGAGGAAAAGCACTCGCCTAAGGTGATCCTTGCTGCGTCCAACGAAGGGAAGTTCGGCCTCAATCCAAAAGGAGGGTACCGGCCCTAAGTCTTGTCGCCGGAGAAGAACGCGGCCCCAATCCAAAGGAGAGGCCGGTCTTCACAAAGTGATGGAGAGAGGTTGAAGGTGCAAGTCTAGTTCACTTGGTCAAAATGGGATTTTGCAAACGGTGCCACGGGGAGCGACGAGTTGGCTAGAATGAAAGAGCTCGCCGAGGAGGTGAAGATGGTATACTTGGTGGTGGCCAAGGAGATGTAGGTGGTGGTGGAGATGGTGGTGAAGTTTTGGTGGAGAGGATGGGTTCTTTGGTGTTTTATGGTGGAAAGAGGTTGAAGAAGGTGGTATGGAGATGTTGTTTTTATTGGAAAAGGAGGAGGAGATGGAGAAGAAAGAAGTGATGGTGTTGGTGGTGAAAATGGAGATGGAGAAGGTGGAGTATGGTGGCCAAAGGAAGCAAGAGGTTGTCTTCTTTGCTCTCTGTTGGTGGTTGCAGGAAACAAGGAAGAAGAAGAAGAGAAATGAAAGAAAGAGAAGGAGGTGGGGTGATTTATATAGTGGGGAAGTAATGATTGCAAGTTTGACTTTGGAAGCCAAGGAATGAAACTTGCGTTTCATTGGAAGGAGATGGGCTGCGTCTCAACAAAATGGTTGGCTGCGTTTAGGCCAAAATGGGCCAAACGCGGGAATCAAGGCTGCGTCCAGGGAAGATGCTAAAGCTGCGTTTCACAAAAGGACAAAAGTCATGATGACTTGATGGGAGTTGATTAGCAGCGCATTAAATGCAGCATGGAGAGGTGTGGAGAGGATCTCTGCATTAAATGCAGAATCCCAGGTAGGTGAATGTCGCGTTTGAGGAAGGAGAGAGAAAATGGGGAAAGACAAAGGTGAAAAATTGGGGCAATCTCCTCGGTATCTGGGAAAATACTGAAAACTCCGGAAAAGCCCAAAAATGAAATAGCTCGGAAAGTTTTCCAAAAATTCTCAAAAATAATAAATATTATAAAATGATTTTTTTTGTGAAATCAGTTTTCAAAGATTAGATCTCATTTTCCAGATAAAAATCCTGAAGTCAACCGTCAATCTCGGTATACACCGGATTGGCCGGATTTTGATAAAATCTGATAAATCCCATAAAATGTATTGGGATAGAAAATATGATTTTAAGAAGTAATGTCAAAAGGCACTTTTAAAAATTCCAAACCGTTTGTAAATTAAAAATCCGGGTATCGGTCAACGCGATTGGCCGACACCGGTTTTGAAGATTTACAACTTAATTCAGGAAAATTCCAGAAAATCATAGAAAATCTAAAATATAAAAAAAATGATGTTTAAAACTAAAATCGGTCAAATCGGAATAACAAAAAGATCAAATCGAGAAATTTACTAGGATCGGGTTCCCGGTTCAGACTAGGGCTGACTCCGAGTCCACGAATCCAAATCCAAGGCAAAACGATCATATAAAGAATTCATAATACAAAACAAATACAGGAAGTAACTCGAAAAATACGATCGAGAAATCTGAATACGCAACTAAGTACGTATTCCGGAAGCGGGGTGTTACAGGAAATGGCCCCAGTCGACCGCCCGGTCGACCGGCAGAGAGCGCTGCTCTCTGTTTCCAGGTCCCGGTCGACCAGCCGGTCGACCGGTGGCACAACGTTCATAAAAATGACCGTTGGCCGGTCGACCGCCCAGTCGACTGGAAGGGCAATTCTGCCCTTTCCTGCTGCCAACGGGCAGATTCTGTTTAGGTTTATAAATACCCCTCATTTGAGCTTGTTGGCCCAAAGGCCTTCCACTCTAGTTTTGATGATGATTAACTCATGTAGTTATGTGTACTAATAATCTTGTGATTTTAGTTTCAGATCATTAACCAAGATATTAGTTGGTGTTTAGCTTCAACAAGATGATTTGGAAGCTTGCACATGTTGATTCAAGAGCCCGTGCATCAACGATATATATATAACACTTGCCCGGTGAATCAAGAGTTTTTGGATCGAGCCGACTTGGAGATTGCGCTCTAGCTTGGAGTTTGCGCTCTACAAGAAGACTTAGGTATCCATAGTTTTAGTTTGGGTTTAGATCCTAATTGTAAAGATTAGAATAGTATGCTATGCTCAAGTTCACAACACACACACGTTTCATGTTTTGAATATTGGTTTTCGGTTTTTCGGTTTTAGGTTTAACCGATCTTGGTTTTCATGAATAGATAGATCAAAACAAGTTTACATGGTTTAATGTATATTAGATTTATTCTATATACATGCATGCTTAATTTCCTAGACAAACTTAGTTTTGACTTACCTATTTCATGTGTATTATGTTTGGTATTTTCGTCAAAACATATTTTGGAATTAATGACAAAAACTATGATATGTATATGTTTCATGTATATTGGATTTCTATCCATATGCATCTTGTTTCAAAATGTTTAAATATCATGTTTTTGTATTTGGATGAGCTTTAGACAAAATGTATTTTCTATTCAAGATCCAAGTTTTAGAAAATACAGTTTTTGGTTTTTGGGAAAATTTCTATAACACAAAAATAGTCCTTATTGATTGATATTTGAGCTAAACTTTTTACCACATGTTTATATATCAATGCTATGATAAAACAAGTTTCTATGGAAGTTTTAGCAAAGATAAAAATGTTTTTAAAATGTATTTTAAGTATGTTTTCTGTTCCAGGCTTCAACCAAGTCGACTAGGACAGAAGTCGGTCGACCGGGCTGGTCGACCGACGTGCACAAACCTGTGCACGTTTCTGGCACAGAAGGCGGTCGACCGGGACGGTCGACCGGAGCAGAATAGTCTGCTCTCTGGATTTTTCGGTCGACCGGGGCGGTCGACCGTAGTGCAAACGGTTCAAAATTTGACCGTTGCACGATCGACCGGCCGGTCGACCGGCAGGGCAATTCTGGCTAAATTTCTGTCAACGGCTATTTTCTGATAATTGCCTATAAATACCCCATTTGCAAGGGTTTTCTCCAAGATTTTTTGTGCGATTTTTTGCTGATTCTCTGGTGTTTTCAAAGCAATCAAAAGAAGTTTTTGAGCTTGAATTGAACAATCCATTTGGTGTTTTCATTAGGGTTTGGAAAATCAAAGAAAGGGTTTTTGGGAAAGAATTTTGATTGAACTATTCTATCTTGATTTCTTGATTTTCCCAAGGATTTTCTTTGTGATTTCTGATTTCCATTCCTTTGGTTTTCTCCACACTTGAGCAAAAATCTACTATCTATATCTATAGGTTATTTGTGTGGAAGAAGAAGTTGTTTGTGGTTGTTGTTGTGACCACCAAGTTGTAACCCAATCTTTTCTTAGCTTTGTGCTTTGGGTTGTATCCCTCTAGTTGAGAGGTGATTCTTGTATTGGTTGGTGATTGGGAGTTTGTTGTATTGATTTGAATATTTGCCTCAAGGAGGAGGTTGTGATTGTTGGAGTTTGCCTCAAGGAGGAGGTTGTGTTGGTTGGCTTGGATTTGTGCCTCAGGGAGAAGGTTGTAAAGAGAGGAGTTGGGTTCTCCTTGTAAAGGGTCCTAGGTGGACGAGCTAGTGGAAATCCTTCGTGTGTCGAAGGCGGGGATGTAGAGCTGGGTGCTCGAACCTCGATAACATATCTTTGTGTTTGCGCTTGATCCATTGGCTCTCTCTCTACTCTCTCTTTACTTTGTGCCTTGCATTTATTTACATTGCTCATTCATATTTGCTTGGCTTGATTGTGTGCATCACTTGTTGATAGCACTTGAGTGTAATTTGCATTAAGTTTTTAAATTCCGCATTTAGTTCATAGATTAGCATTGTCACCTATTCACCCCCCCTCTAGGTGACTTTTCAATTGGTATCAGAGCTAGTGCTCCTGATATTTAGGTTTAACCACCTAGGAGTGATCTTGGTTTGCTAATCTTCACTTGCATTTTCATTTGCACTCATACTAGTTTGCACTCATGGCTAGCCCTCCTATGTTTGACCATTTTAGACTTGATACTTGGAAGGTGGACATGACTAGGCATTTAAAAATACTAGGTCATCTAGTTTATCAAGCCATTAGCATAGAATCCCTCCCAAATAGTAGCAAGCATAAGAAGGCCAATGCATTAGCACTTAGAGCACTTAGAGCATCTCTAAATGAATTTCTTTTACCCGTTTTTGATCACTATGATTTGGCTTTTGCAGTTTGGAGCATCTTGACGTCTCCCGAGCTTCTAAGGATAATTAACAAGATGAGGAGATCTAAAAGAGAAAAGTCCGAAGAGCAATGCCTCATGGTCCAAGGGAAGAACTCCCTTGAGGTACAATCGGATTCTCATATTGATGATAGCTCTAGTTCCTATTGCCATGGTTGTTTTGAAGTACAAACTTTAAATATGGAACTTGCTCAAAAGCTTGAAAATTTGTTGGAAAAACATGATTTGTTGAAAGAAGATAATCTTGTGTTGAAAAATGAATTAACGGATTTATGCTCTAATTTTGAATTGGTTTTGCAAGAGAAGGAAGAGATTGCAAGTGAATGTGACTCACTTAAATCTCAACTTGAACTTGCTTTAAAGGAAAATGAATTTTTGAAAAACAAAAATGATTGTGATGATGTTGTAAAGCACAATGAGATTTTATCTTCAAAATTGGATTTTACTTTTAAAGAAAATCTTACTTTGAAAAATGATATTGATTCAATTACTAGAGAATTGGATTTGGTTTTGATTAAAAATAAATCTTTGCAAAAAGAGATTGATGTTTGCCATGCTAATGTTGCTTCATGTTCTAGCACACCTATTGCATGCTCCACTTTATCTTCTAACATTGAAAATGATATACTTGTTTTGAAGAAAAGTGTTGATAGTTTGGGCTCCACTTTGAGCCATTGTGCCATGAATCACACACGATTGGAAACCTTGGTTCGCAAGAAACAAGTTCCAACCTTGCATGCACACCCATCTAGGCATACACATGCTTTTCATGATCACCACCATCATATGTATGCTCACGTGTACACATGTACACATTGTGGTCGAAAAGGCCACCTTGCTAGATTTTGTTATGATCGCATTTATCATGAAAATTTAGCAACTAATTATGTTTGGGTTAGAAAAGATACTAACCCCCGTGGACCCACAAAGAAATGGGTACCAAGATCCACCTCTTTGACTTTTGATGTAGGTAGGAGCTCTCGCGTCACGTGAGGGTATTGGTGCCTTGAGGTGGATGCATTCTAAGCTAAAAGGAGAACCATTTGGATGCTTCACTCTCAAGGAGATTTGGTGGGAGGACCATCGTGTTTTGGAGACATGGAGAGTTGCCCCTTTGGTTTTGGTAACAATCCCTTACTCCATTTAGTGTTTACATGCTTTTCATTTTTTATTATAGCATGTTGTATTTTATTGTCCATTATGCTTGTGCCATTATATTAAAGTTGTACATGTTTAGCTACTTGAGCACCCATGCTTCATTTGGAATCTACATTTAGTGTCTCACCTTGTTTAAACTAACATGTATGCTTTAGATCTAATGTACATGCATATGCACAATGATCATATGATGTTCATGATTCTATGATTTTGTGTTTTAATGATTCATGTGTTGATTAGTATGTTCATTGCTATACATGTATTGCAATTTGTAATCACCATTGTTTATATGATTCCATATTTTGTGTTTTCACAATTGTTTTGATATTATGTATATCTTGATTCTTATAGCATATAAATTTACATAAGGATCATTTTTAGAATAATTGTTGATTTATGACTTGTTTTATGCTTTATGATTTGAATATATGCTTAGATGTTTGTTTTCATGAAAACTAGGAGTTATACTTGTACATAGAATGGGCCACAAATAAACCTTTATATATGTTTGTGCTTGGATGCCTATTTGTACCCATTAGATGTGCTAGTATAGTCTAGTTTTGATGATTCATGCATTCTAACTTGTATTCCCATTTTTGGATATGATTTTATGATCATGTGTTTTAACTTCATGTATATGTCTATCTAGTCCAAACTATTGACTATACATATACATCCTTGAGCCACGTGCATTCATGCATATACTTTGTGGACTCATCATGTTTAGGATATGTATGTATGCGTTGGTTTGTATATGACATACATATGCCTTGAAGTATAAATTGTGTTTTTATGAAAATTTTGATTTTTCATGGTTTCATGTTTTTAAGGAATTTCACATGAGCTTAATTGAATATTTTCATGATTGATATGTGTCACATAACACTTGTTCACTCACTTTATTGTTTACTCATGATTTGTTTTCATGAGACTATGATATGGGCTTTATGAACTTTGAGTGTTTAGTGCCATGTGATTTACATGTATTTCATGAAAAACTATTTTGTTTTCATTTCCCTATTTGAAGGATCTCGTTCTAGTTTTTCTAGATTTTCCAAAACTAGTTCGTGTTCTTCACTTTTGGTAGAGATTTTCAAACAAACTACACTTTCAAATCTATTTTTTTGAAAACCCCTACCTTCTAAGGGTGGTTGGATGGGAGATCATGTTCATGTATGCTTTATAATGAAAATCATTTTAAACTTGCACATGATTGGGTGGTAGTGAATATGAGATATACACTTGATCTTATTGTTGTTTCAATTGGTATCATTGAATTCTTTCAATTGGTATCAAATCTTGACATCCTTTTGTATACTCATATATGTTTTGTTTTATATATATGTATGCATACACTTCATATAGTATCAATTTACAATTGGTATCTCTGTATCAAATTTTAAATTGGTATCTATTTCTTACATACATATATAGATGATTTATTTGTGCTTCAAGATATATGCACAAATTTTGCTTATGATAAGCTTGATTTTTTTTAAATGACCATCATTTTCAATTGATTCAATTTTCAATTGGTTTCTTTATACAAGCATTATCATTATCTTGCTTATGCTAAGCTTGAGATTTAACATTATTTCAATTGACTTAGTTTTCAATTGGTATCTTATTTCTAGCTTAAGCATATGTTTAGTTGGTATTTCATAAAGGGGGAGAAAACTCACATTTCAATTTTTCAATTGGTATTTAGTTTACCATTGGTTTTATTTCCCACTCCCTAACTTTATGAGAAAAAAAATGATTTAAGAATGATTATTGATTTTTAATTGGTATCATATGCTTATAAAGATATATATCTTCAATTGGTATCAAGATGCATTTGTTCACTCAAATTGGTATCAATGTGTTTTTCAATTGGTATCATGTGTTTTATTTTCAATATGTTTTAATTTCAATTGGGATCATATTTGTTTTCAATGCCCCTCTTACTTTCAATTGGTAATTGGTAGGCATTTCTTAAATGTTTTTATGATCACTTTCTATTGATATCATAATGCACTTCTTTGACACATTTTTTTTAATTGGTATCATTTTTGGTTTCACCCCTTGAAGTAGTTTGTTTATTCTTTGTTTCATATATTTAGGGGGAGAAGAATTCATATCTATTTTGTTTTTAACCCTTTGTTGATGATTGACAAAAAGGGGGAGAAGATTTATTGGAGTTGATATGCATGAGTTTTCAGTTTTATGTTCATTTCACCTCCATTGGTATTGGTATCAAGAGCATTATGAGTTTTGTTTTTATTAGTATCCATTGGTATCAAGAGCATGTTTTGGTAATTTAGTTGTTTTGTTTTAATTGGAATCAATAGCATGTTTCATATGCATATTCATTTTATGTCAAGAACCTTGTTTATATGCATCTTATTGTTTGTTTATTCCTATGCATGAGTTAAGGGGGAGCTTCTTTGAAGCTTTACTTTAATCCATGCATATATAACTCCATGAGTTTTGTCATCATCAAAAAGGGGGAGATTGTTGGCCCAAAGGCCTTCCACTCTAGTTTTGATGATGATTAACTCATGTAGTTATGTGTACTAATAATCTTGTGATTTTAGTTTCAGATCATTAACCAAGATATTAGTTGGTGTTTAGCTTCAACAAGATGATTTGGAAGCTTGCACATGTTGATTCAAGAGCCCGTGCATCAAAGATATATATATATAGCACTTGCCCGGTGAATCAAGAGTTTTTGGATCGAGCCGACTTGGAGATTGCGCTCTAGCTTGGAGTTTGCACTCTACAAGAAGACTTAGGTATCCATAGTTTTAGTTTGGGTTTAGATCCTAATTGTAAAGATTAAAATAGTATGATATGCTCAAGTTCACAACACACACACGTTTCATGTTTTGAATATTGGTTTTCGGTTTTCGGTTTTAGGTTTAACCGATCTTGGTTTTCATGAATAGATAGATCAAAATAAGTTTACATGGTTTAATGTATATTAGATTTATTCTATATACATGCATGCTTAATTTCCTAGACAAACTTAGTTTTGACTTACCTATTTCATGTGTATTATGTTTTGGTATTTTCGTCAAAACATATTTTGGAATTAATGACAAAATTATGATATGTATATGTTTCATGTATATTGGATTTCTATCCATATGCATCTTGTTTCAAAATGTTTAAATATCATGTTTTTGTATTTGGATGAGCTTTAGACAAAATGTATTTTCTATTCAAGATCCAAGTTTTAGAAAATACAGTTTTTGGTTTTTGGCAAAATTTCTATAACACAAAAATAGTCCTTATTGATTGATATTTGAGCTAAACTTTTTACCACATGTTTATATATCAATGCTATGATAAAACAAGTTTCTATGGAAGTTTTAGCAAAGATAAAAATGTTTTTAAAATGTATTTTAAGTATGTTTTCTGTTCCAGGCTTCAACCAAGTCGACTAGGACCCTGATTAGTTGACTAGGTCAGAAGTCGGTCGACCGGGCCGGTCGACCGACGTGCACAAACCTGTGCACGTTTCTGGCACAGACGGCGGTCGACCGGGACTGTCGACCGGAGCAGAATAGTCTGCTCTCTGGATTTTTCGGTCGACCGGGGCGGTCGACCGGTAGTGCAAACGGTTCAAAATTTGACCGTTGCACGGTCGACCGGCCGGTCGATTCTGGCTAAATTTCTGTCAACGGCTATTTTCTGATAATTGCCTATAAATACCCCATTTGCAAGGGTTTTCTCCAAGATTTTTTGTGCGAATTTTTGCTGATTCTCTGGTGTTTTCAAAGCAATCAAAAGAAGTTTTTGAGCTTGAATTGAACAATCCATTTGGTGTTTTCATTAGGGTTTGGAAAATCAAAGAAAGGGTTTTTGGGAAAGAATTTTGATTGAACTATTCTATCTTGATTTCTTGATTTTTCCCAAGGATTTTCTTTGTGATTTCTGATTTCCATTCCTTTGGTTTTCTCCACACTTGAGCAAAATCTACTATCTATATCTATAGGTTATTTGTGTGGAAGAAGAAGTTGTTTGTGGTTGTTGTTGTGACCACCAAGTTGTAACCCAATCTTTTCTTAGCTTTGTGCTTTGGGTTGTATCCCTCTAGTTGAGAGGTGATCCTTGTATTGGTTGGTGATTGGGAGTTTGTTGTATTGATTTGAATATTTGCCTCAAGGAGGAGGTTGTGATTGTTGGAGTTTGCCTCAAGGAGGAGGTTGTGTTGGTTGGCTTGGATTTGTGCCTCAGGGAGGAGGTTGTAAAGAGAGGAGTTGGGTTCTCCTTGTAAAGGGTCCTAGGTGGACGAGCTAGTGGAAATCCTTCGTGTGTCGAAGGCGGGGATGTAGAGCTGGGTGCTCGAACCTCGATAACATATCTTTGTGTTTGCGCTTGATCCATTGGCTCTCTCTCTACTCTCTCTTTACTTTGTGCCTTGCATTTATTTACATTGCTCATTCATATTTGCTTGGTTTGGTTGTGTGCATCACTTGTTGATAGCACTTGAGTGTAATTTGCATTAAGTTTTTAAATTCCGCATTTAGTTTATAGATTAGCATTGTCACCTATTCACCCCCCCTCTAGGTGACTTTTCAGAGCTGGCTTTAGACAACAATTTCAAGAGCAAATTTTCTAATCTTTAGAAGTGTTTTAGCTACAAGTTTTAAAAGAGTTTTCGATTTTAAAAGATCAATCTTTATTTATTTTAATGGGTTAGAAAAATCAAGGAAAAAGAAAGTCTTTGGGAAGTTGTTTTGATCTTCATTTATATTTCAATCTGGAGTTTTTCTTTGTGATTTTGATTTTTGAACTCTTTATTTTCTCGCACTTGAGCATATCTATCTGTCCTATCATTAGGATCTATTTTGTGGGAAAATTTGTTTGTGGTTGTTGATACCATCAAGTGTTGTAAACCCTCCTTACTTTGTGATATCCCTCCAGTGAGAGGTGATTGTATTGTTATCCCTCTAGTGAGAGGAGATTGTAGAGGTTGTGTTAGTATCCCTCTTAGTGAAGAGGAGATTGTTGGAGTTGTGGCTTTGAGCCTTATCCCTCTTGTGTGAGGTTGATAGTTGTTTGGCTAAGCGCCCATCCCTCTAAGAGAAGAGGTGATTTGTGTAGTACCTTGCCTCTTGTGTAGATGTTGTATTATTGAAGAGAGGAGTTGTGTACTCCCGGTTTGTATTACCCAAATCCTCAGTGGAGGTTCCCTGTGTGGGAAGTCCTGTGTGGACGATATAGTGAAAATCCTTCTGTGTGAAGGCGGGGACGTAGAGCTGGGTGCTCGAATCTCGAAACAATATTTGTGTTTGCGTTTGATCCACTATCTCTAACTCTCTCTTATATTGTGCATTACATCATATTGTTCATATCATATATATATGCTTGGGTTTGATTGTGTGCCATACTTGTGTTAAATCAAGAGAGTTTTACATAGCACCTCAACTCTTATTTAGAGATATTTAGAGGAGTTAGTCCAGAGCCCTTCACCGGGAATTCAGCTACACTCTTTGGTTACGCTAAGTGTGTTACTATTTGTTTTAATTCAACATTATTTGTCATTAGATTAGCCTTAACCTATTCACCCCTCCTCTAGGTGTACTTTCAAGAAGTACATAATAGTTGCCTTAAGTTGTGGCCATTATCAATTTCATGGCAATGATACCAGTGGGAGTAGGGTCAGTAAAACAAGAGTAAAAACTACATAATATCAAAACCTTTATTGATAAAAATATTTACATGGCTGGGTGGAGGAAGTATGCTATATAGAGGAAGGATGCAAAAAATGAAGAAAGTAAAGTGACATTTGATTCCATAATTGATGACTCCTGAGGTTCAATCAATTAAGAATCTACTAAGTAGTGGTTACAGTTATATAGTATTGTTTGAGGTCACTGCTGGCGTCAGAACATAATAGTCTGATGCTGGCATCATTGCTTGCATCAATTGCCAATAATTGGAATGCTGGCATCATTGCTGATGTTATGATTTCTAGAAAGATTCTTTATGCTTTCTCTTTTGTTCTTCCATGATTTGTCTAAGGAAATCATCGATATTGGTAATTACATCATAGTTTGAATTTTGACCTTCTTCTTCTGCGTCTTGATTTAGATCTCTTTCTGGATCTTCCATTGTTTTGTTAGAATTTTCGAACTTATAGACACCATGTCCATTTCAAAGGTTTACTCTAATTGTGCTTGCATGTATTAAAGACTTTTTTTTTTCAATTCTTCCTCAGTCATCAAAGAATATTTCTTTTTTAAAGAAATTTTTTAATATTTTAAAAGGATTATCTTCTTGTAGCTCTTTATAAAGCTGTAACTCTAACAAATTATTATTTGGCTCAATTTTCTGTTTTATTTCGGTTAATTAACCTCTTCATCTATTTTATCCACATTTAATCAAAATCTTCTATTTAAGACGAGAATATTATTTTCATCCAATTCTACTTTTATTGTTCAATTTAAATATATAGGGGATTTATTTTCAGGGAAGAAGTACAAGTGTACTCTCCCCCTCAAAAAGAGAAGATACTGAAAAACACCTAGAGGGGGGGTGAATAGGTGTTAGTGCTAATCTAAAACTAATTGCAAAACTAAGTGCGCTAATGACGGAAGCTAATGCAAATTATGCACAAACTAATACAATACAACAAGTGTAGCCGAATTCCCCTTGCGAGGCTCTGGACTAACTCCCCTTGATTCCCCTTGAAATGGGTTGAGGTGCTATGTGAAGCTCTTGTTGGATGAGTATAAGTTAGGCACACACACACAAGCAATCCAAGCAATATGAAATACACACAATCACGCCAAGCATATAAGAATGAATTGCAATATAAAAGATGCAAGGCAACACAAGCAATGTATAAGATATGTATGCAATGAAGGAATGATGCTTGAATGAAATGATGCTTGCACAAAGTAAAGAGAGTAGAGTTGAGAGAAATTGGATCAAACGCTAACACAAAGATTTGTTTCGAGGTTCGAGTACCCAACTCTACATCCCCGCCTACACCACCGTGTAGGATTTCCAATCCATTATCTCCCACCGAGGGAACCTCTACCGAAGAGGATTTGTTACAACTCTAGGAGTACCAAACTCCTCTCTCAAACAACCACCTCACAACCGAGGGGTGGGCCCGTAGCCAATACAACAACAACACCTCTACCGAAGAGGTCTACAACCAAACTCAATCACCTCTACCGAAGAGGGATCCAAACCAACAACCCAATACAACAATCTCCACCTCTACCAAAGAGGGAGCAACTCAAGAAATCAAGGGTTTACAACAAGTGGTATATTTCAACCACAAACCTCTTTTCTTTTTCTTTTTCCACAAAAACAAGATCCTAAATAGTTTAGGATAGAAGATATAGCTCAAGTGTGGAATCAAAGTGTTTTTGGAAACAAGCAACAAAGAAAAAACTACTTGGGAAATCTCTTGTATATGATAGAAAATGAAATACCAAATCAAAATCCCAAAACCTAGTTTTCTTTGATTTTCCAAAAACCCAAAACAAATAAAGATGTTCAAACCACTGACGTTACACACGTACGATGGTAAAAGCTCGCCAAACTAGCACATCTACTACTTTCGGTCTCAGACCGGTAATGTTATAAACAATGATGCTATCATGGCTAGGCTATTCATTGGCACCTTAAAGGGGGTAGCATTTGACTGGTTCTGAAGTCTCCCTCTGGGCTCTGTCAATTCCTGGATCGACCTGAAAACCCGATTCCTTTCTCGTTTCTATGAGGACGATACCGAGGTAATCATGGACAAACTCCTCTTTACCATACAGAAGAAGGGTGAATCTGTCTATGACTACATTGAGCGGTTCAGAAACTTGTCTTTGATGTGCTCAGCAGGGATGCCATTACCCATGCTCTTACAGACATGCAGGTACAACTTCTTAGACCAAGTAGAGGTTCGCATGGGGGCTATCAAAGCCCATACTTGGAAAGAACTAGTCGAGCAAGCTGAGATAGCCGAAAAGTCAGCTAAAAAGTTCGAACCATCCACCCCTAGAGGCAAATGGGGTATGAATAGTAAAGGACATGGCGACATGGCACAGTCTTCTCAACCCAAAGGGAAAGAGACTATGTCCGTTGAATTGTCAGGGGATGTTCAGTCGAAGGCCAAGAAGAGCGGCTTCAATAATCAGGAGTCTAAGTTTCCTCCGAAATAGTACTCCTTCAAAGACAATCAGGTGGCCACAATATTCTATTTACTCCACAAAGGGAATAAATTGAAGCTGCCAGATGCTCGACATCCCAATGAAATAGGACGCACGACCAATCCCAAATACTGTCTCTTCCACAGGATGATTCACCATCCTACCGACAAGTGCTTTGTCCTCAAGGACAGAATTCAAGCTTTGATTGACGCCGGAGTCCTGACACTGAAGTCAGAACAAAAGAAAGTCACTGCAAATATGGTGACCCTTGAGTTCGGCAAAACCCCAAAAGTCACAGTTCCTGACGGGACTTACCCAATCCCTCCACCATGGCTGGAAGTCAAGCATCCTTCAGCTAAAACTCAAGATAATAGGGTCTTGTTCCCTTGACGTTGAAGACAGGGAAAATCATGTGGATACACCCAGACCATGTCCAAGACGAATAATGGGATTCAAAGAAGTCCAAGTCGAAGGGCAAATCTTGCAATGTCATCTCCATCCTGCCAGAAGATGATAATTTCACGCAGCTTCTCTCAGTGATTCCGAAGGAGAAAAACATGCGTGCGCGACGCAGGCTAATGTACCTCAGCTGACGGGTACTCGATCCGGAAAATCATACTTAAAACAGTATGAGAAAGCTACTGACGAGACACAACAGCAAACGACGTCAGTACAAGTACCAGCATCCACTTTAGTTCCAACCAAGGGAAAGGAGAAGCCTAAGGAAGTCTGGTTCGACCATGTCCTGAAAAAGCCTTCAGGCCCAGGGCTTGATGCGCCCTTTTATTTTGACATATTGGCCCAGCTGGCTAATATCCCAGCTCGTATTACCATACAGAGCTCCTTTGTCTCTCGAAAGAGACAAGAGAAGCACTCAGAGATGCACTGGCTAATTCAGAATCATTCCTGACGTATATGCCAGAAATCCCTAAAGATGACGCTCAGTCTTCTTGCCCTGAATGCCATCATGTACAACCAAAGGTACCTGCTATTACCTTCACAGTGGAAGATATGCTTCTCAAGGATAACAAGTACGATCGACCTTTGTACTACACTAGATACATCGGTTCAACATGCATTGAAAGGGTACAGGTTGATCCGGGGTCTGCACTCAGCATCATCCTCAAAAGGCTTCTCTACTTCCTCGGTATACCACTATATAGGTTGTCCGCAACCACTACAATAATATATGATTTTAATGCCGGAAGTAGTCATCCACTTGGGAAAATTCGACTCCGTTGCCGAATCAGGAGCCTGAAGTCAGAAGTGACGTGCTATGTCATTGACGCTGACACGTCATACAACTTGCTACTGGGACGACCATGGATTCACGCCAACTGGATCGTTCCCTCCACCCTGCACCAGTGCTTTAAATATATTGAAGATGACGCGACAGTACGAACTGTCTTCGCTGAGAAGCAACCATTCAAAGGGGTGAAAAATTACTTTACTGACGCTCTCCTGTATCAAGAGACCGGTGAAACATCGAAAGAATCATTGCCGGATGATAATGATAGTGGCAATGAGGCGGATTCAGAATCTGAAACAAACATGCCTACCATTTTGATTGGTGAACCAATTATAGCGTGTCTTAATAATCCCCTATGTAACACTCCTTCTGAAGATGAGGGCGAAGGGGTAATTAATGATAATATTTCGTTTGATTATCCTGTGAGTATTGGGTTGTTTGAATCCATTATGGATAGCTCTCTGCACATGCCTTTACATAGGCCAAGCGCATTCGATACACACATGGAATCTGTAGAATGGGCCGTTTTAGTGATCCCTCCATCCAAAGAAGGTCAGTTACCGATAATTTTCGGTAAAGCCCAACCACGAGGGTCCACAGCTGCAGATTCAAGTTCAGACTCAGATACCCCATAATTTTTCCACTATGCGCGACCAGCGCACCATATGATGAAGAAAATGGGGTACAATCTAAAGCATGGAGAGGGCCTGAATTTCGAAAAAGGAAGGCGTAGTTTGCTGCGTAACTTTGTGCCAAAAGGGAAACCTGCAAATTACTATAATAACACACGTAGGGGGTTGGGATACGTTACACCCACACCACCAGCAACGGTTCAATTCAGGGATGGCAAATCGATTCCATCACATTCTGCCTCTTCCGTTGAGTGGGACTCAGATGTCAGTGTGGGAATGATGTTCGAGAATCTCACCGTTAATATGACTTCAAGCAGTCAATTGGAGCCAGCGGAAGCTACTGATGAGGAACCATGGGTTCAACAATTGGATCTCCAATGGGAAAAGTGATTCGAACTGCGCGAACCACCTACTGAAGACAAGGTGACGCAGGTCAACTTGGGTAGTCAAGATCACCCTAAACCCATCTTTATAAGTGAGAGCTTATCACTTATGGAAAAAGAAAAATTAATAATACTCGTAAAGGAGTATATAGACGTCTTCGCATGGAATTACGAAGACATGCCTGGACTTGATCCACAAGTAGCCATGCATCGTCTAAATATCAAACCTGACGCCAAGCCAGTCAAGCAGCAACAACGTCGGTTTCGCCCGAACATTATGGAGGCTATTGAAGCTAAAGTTCATAAGCTCATTGCATGTGGCTTCATACGGGAGGAACAACATCCAGATTGGGTTGCTAATATCGTTCCCGTCCTCAAGAAAAATGAAAAAATTCGAATCTGCATCGACTACCGTGATCTCAATACAGCTTGTCCTAAAGACGAATTCCCACTGCCCATCACCGATGTCATGATTGACAACACCTGTGGATTCGAAAGAATGTCTTTTATGGATGGCTTTTCAGGGTACAATCAGATTAAGATGTATCCCGATGACGAGAAGCATACTTCGTTCCGAACACCATTGGGGGTATACTGCTACACTGTGATGCCCTTCGGACTGAAGAACGCCTGAGCAACCTATCAGCGGGCAATGAACACAATCTTCCGCGACCATCTTTGAAAAATGGTAGAATGCTATGTCGACGACATTGCTGTCAAAAGCCGCAATAAGAATGACCATCTGCGTGACTTGAGAACGATGTTCGACATAATGCGGGCTCATCAACTGAAAATGAATCCGACAAAATCTTTCTTGGGAGTTTCGAGTGGCAAGTTCCTTGGGTTTATTGTTACATCAAAAGGAATTCATCTTGACCCAGACAAAGTCAAAGCCATTCAGAGCATGCAGCCACCGAGGAATCTCAAAGAGCTTAGAGGCTTGCAAGGTAGATTGGCTTATATTAGAAGATTTATCGCAAATATCTCAGGCCGCTATCAACCGTTCACCCGACTCATGAAAAAGGGTGCTTCCTTTGTATGGGATCAAGCTTGTCAAAAAGCTTATGAGGATATCAAGAAATATCTTACAAAACCTCCAGTCTTAGTGGCTCCCACATCAGGGAAACCATTCTTGCTTTATGTGAAGGCTATGGACCATTCTCTTGGTGCCCTGCTTGCTCAGAAAGACGACAACGGTCACGAACAGGCCATTTATTATCTGAGCAGGACTCTGATAGGAGCGGAATCTCGCTATAATCCTATTGAGAAGGAGTGCTTAGCTCTTGTCTTTGCCGTTCAGAAGACATGACATTATTTGGTCGGCCAAACCATACATGTCATCTCCAGAGTGAATCCTTTGCGTCTTCTCATGACGGACGAAGCCAGGATCATTGAATTCAAGATTAGCTAAATGGGCGCTTCTTTTGTCTCAATACGACATTATCTTTATCCCTCAGAAGGCGGTTAAAGGCCAAGCCCTTGCAGAGTTCTTGGCTGCTCATCCAGTTCCGGAGCACTCAAAACTTCATGAAGATATCCCAGATGAAGTCTGCGAGTCCAATGTAACCTCAAAGGATGAAGTTTGGCAGATGTTCTTCGATGGAGCATCACGAATAGGCCCTAAAGGCAGGATCATTGCCGGCATGGGGGTTATGTTTATCTTTCCACAGAGTCATGTCCTTCCTAGAGCATTTTCTCTAACGGAATCATGCTCTAACAATGTAGCGGAATATAATGCTCTACTCATTGGTCTTCAGCTCGCCCACAGAATGGGGGTACGTTACCTTGAAGTTTACGGTGATTCAAAACTGATCATCAATCAGGTTAAAGGCGAATATAAGGTCTGTCACAAGGATTTGGTGCCTTATTATCACACAGTCATCAAATTGGCTAATCTGTTTGATGGTTTTTACATCGGGCATGTATCTCGATCTCAGAATACTAAGGCAGATGCTCTTGCTGCATTAGCAACAACACTAGCCCTGCCAGTCAACACCGAGTATCACCTTACAATGGCGACTCGACACCTTGTCTGCTCTAAACACATGTTAAGAACCAGATAGGTCTATAATATCTCGACGGATCTGGAGCCGAGAGACTGGCGATTTCCTCTCATCGACTATGCTCTACATGGTCTGCTGCCAGACAATCCTAAAGAAGCGGCATCTATCAGACGAAGGTCTCTCCGTTTTTACTATGATCCAACTCTGAAGATACTTTACCGTCGTTCATACAACAGTATCCTTCTCCGTTTCCTTTCTAATTCAGAGGCACAGGAAGTGCTTAAAGAAGCACACGATGGCATATGCGGAGCTCATCAGCCAGGTCTAAAACTTAAAGACAGATTGCATAGGCTTGGATATTATTGGCCAACCATGATAGCCGATGCCATCCAATATGCGCGAAGGTGTAAAGCATGCCAAATTCATACGGACTTCATACATCAGCCTCCAGAGTTGCTCCACCCAACTGTTGCTTCATGGCCATTTGAAGCATGGGGAATCGATGTCGTAGGGCCGATCAGCCCCTCTTCGATAAAAGGACACCGTTTTATCCTGACAATAACCGATTACTTTTCAAAGTGGGCAGAAGCCATACCACTGGTTGAAGTCAAAACTTCCAACGTGGTTAATTTCATCAAACACCACGTCATTCATCGGTTTGGTGTCCCTAGGTGGATCATCCATGATAACGGCCCCAATTCATAAGCCATGTATTCTATCGATTCTGCGATACATACCGAATTCAGAATGTGGCTTCAACTGCCTATAATCCTGCCGCTAATGGCTTGGCGGAAGCATTCAACAAGACAATCATTAAGTTACTCACAAAGTTCGTCTCCTCGAATAAGCGAGATTGGGATGAAAAGCTTGGTGAATGTCTTTGGGCCTACTGAACTACGGTTCGGATCCCGACAGGCAATACACCGTTTTCCCTGGTATACGGGTGTGAAGCAGTCATACCGTTTAAAAATCCAGATGCCGTCATTGCGAGTCGCTTTAATGACTAAGATCACATCAGAAGACAATGATCGGTTGCGTCTTCAAGAGCTCGAAGCCTAGATGAGAAGCGGTTATAAGCTAAGCAGCACATCGAGTTGTATCAAGCTCGAATCTCAAAAGCCTTCAACAAGAAGGTCAAACAAAGAGTCTTCCAGAAAGGAGATTTGGTTTAGCCGTCAGACGACCAATGATCATGACTCACAAAATCAAAGGCAAATTTCAGCCAAAATGGGAGGGACCGTTTGTAATAGAAACAGTCTATTCAAATGGAGCATATCGCCTTATGACTTCAGATGGTGATTTACTCATGATGCCGATCAATGGCAAGTTCTTAAAGAAGTATTATCCTTGATTAAGGATCCTTCTCATGATCAAGTTAACATTACACCCTGATCAAGACCTTCAAGTCCAAGGTACACACAGGAGAGCCCTCTCTCTTCCTCCAAACGAGATCATACAACCATAAACCGGTAGGAACCTGGTCATACACTGGTTGTCTCAAAGGAGAATCAAGGTTACATGCACTAACCACATGATCCAACACCTTTAACAGTCAAGGATAGAGGAAAATGTGGCCTTTAAGCCCAACATAAGTCCTCGACAACTCATCATGCTGAGGGGAATAGCATGGCTAGCCCGACTCAAACGGTAGTTGATAAAGGCATATCAAACCCGTTGACAGCTGAGAATTTGCTAAAAATCCTAAGGGACCTGTTCCCATTTGATTCCCTCTCCAAAATCACTTACCAATTCTCATCATAGAATGGTAAGACCACATATAAAGATCTTTCCATCCATTTCGCTGTTAAGTTAATATTAAACCTATGACAGTGATCTCCTCAATTTTCTCAACGAAAACGAGACCTTTTCATGCTACGTTTAACAGTATACCTCTGGCATCCATTTCGCTGTTAAGTTAACATTAAACCTATGACAGTGATTTCCTCGTTTTTCGCAACGAAAATGAGACCTTTTCATGCTACGTTTAACAGTATACCTCTGGCATCCATTTCGCTGTTAAGTTAACATTAAACCTATGACAGTGATCTCCTCGTTCTTCTCTACGAAAACGAGACCTTTTCATGCTACGTTTAACAGTATACCTCTGGCATCCATTTCGGTGTTAAGTTAACTTTAAACCTATGACAGTGATTTCTCGTTTTTCGCAACGAAAATGAGACCTTTTCATGCTACGTTTAACAGTATACCTCTGGCATCCATTTGCTGTTAAGTTAACATTAAACCTATGACAGTGATCTCCTCGTTTCTCGCAATGAGAACGAGACCTTTTTCATGCTATGTTTAACACTACACCTCTGGCATCCATTTTGCTATTAAGTTAACATTAAACCTATGACAGTGATCTCCTCGTTTTTCTCTGACAAGTTGCTTTCCGAATTCCTATGAAGTTCTTTTTGTCACGTTAACATTACACCTCTGACATATGATCTTCTATGGAATTCATTTCCTAGCCCCCAGTAAGTTCCTGAGTACCACTCAGTCTTCGGTAGACTTTTCAGGTTGTCACATTAACAATATACCTCTGACAATTCCTTCCAAATCCCATACAAAATTTTGAGCTTGGTGGCTTCTCAATCGGTTATGTCATTGCGACCTCTGAACTGACAGATAGCCAAGTCTCATCTTTCAGTCCGGTAAGGACTATTTTGAGCTTGGTGCATTCTCAATCAGTTATGTCATTGCGACCTCTGAACCGGCAGATAGCCAACTCTCATCTTTCAGTCTGGTAAGGACTATTTTGAGCTTGGTGGCTTCTCAATCGGTTATGTAATTGCGACCTCTGAACCGACAGATAGCCAAGTCTCGTCTATTTCTTTGTCATCATATGACAAAAATTTAAGATTGGTGGCTTCTCAATCGGTTATATCATTGCAACTTCTGAACCGGCAGATAGCCAAGTCTCATTTTTCAGTCCGATAAGGACTATTTCTTTGTCATCATACAATAAAATTTTGAGCTTGTTGGTTTCTCAATCGGTTATGTCATTGCGACCTCTGAACCGGCAGATAGCCAAGTCTCATTTTTTAGTCCGACAAGGACTATTTATTTGTCATCATACGATAAAATTTGAGCTTGGTGGCTTCTCAATCGGTTATGTCATTGCGACCTCTGAACCGGCAGATAGCCAAGTCTCATCTTTCAGTCCGACAAGGACTATTTCTTTGTCATCATATGACAATTTTGAGCTTGATGGCTTCTCAATCGGTTACGTCATTGCGACCTCTGAACCGGCAGATGGCCAGGTCTCATCTTTTTATTCCAGTAAGGACTATTTTCTCAAATGGCTGTGATACAACTTGAAAGCGAGAATTCAAAAAATAAAACAAGTTGGAAATGCAACGAGGGAGTCAAAATAAAATCACTTTTTATTGATTCCAAGAGAGGGATACATGAATGCACAGATTACAAGCTATGACGGTGCTTCATAGGACTTAATCTGTTCTTTAAGAGTGGCCAGCCTAGTCTTCTTCTCTTCAGCAGCCCTGATAAGTGCCTGCGACCTCAACTCGGCCTCATTAAAGCTCGCCGTCTGGGCCAAGCGAGCTTCAATTTCAACCAAGGTTGCCCTCTGTGCTAGCTCCTGCTGCAAGACTTCGTCATTCTGGGCATTAAGCTGCTCAAGCCGGACAGTCTCTTCAAGACGCACTGGTTCAGCCTTAAACAAAATAAGATTAGCCTTCCTGATCATTTCCTTGGCCTTTTCAATTTTATCCTCAGCGTCAAGAAGAGCACTGCTAGAAGCGTCTATAGCATCCCCGAGCTCTACTTTCCTTGTCTCCAAGGATTTCAATTCAGAAGAAATTGCCTTAGCAACTTCTTCAGCAGCGAGATGAGCTTCATGCATCTGAGCAACAAGGTGCGCAAGCTACTCGTTAACTGAAGACTCCAAATCTGAATGGCTAAGACGGCGCCATTCGTCCACATCCCTCTCAAGTCTGTCCACCAGAAGCTCCAATGCAGCGGCCTGATCATCACCTCCAAAGTCTCGGATACTGTCAATGCTTCAGGAGAGGACCACCTTTAAAGTAGAGAATGAGGTAGTCGAGCCCTTCAAGACCAAAGCAATGGATCGCTTCAAGCTCTTATAAAAGCTATCGACTAACTCAGCCACAAATTCATTCTCGGCCTCAATAACTCCTGACAAATAGCAGCCCCTGAAGACAGAGTTTCCACTGGCTTCACCGGTGTAACTATGGAGGAAATAATAGAAGCACTGGCTACAGCAACATGAGGGTTCGTCGGTGATCTCATAGGAGTCCTCATTGAAACCAGTACACTAGCCACAACCGAGGTAGGACTAGTGACTATTTTTGAAAGAGCTGGCTCAACCACCAATGTTGGAGAAGTAGGACTGGTAATCACCTTCAGCTCCGCGCCTGGCAAGATAGGCGGTACTGGCGAAACCAATGGCATCTCACTCATTGATATAGCTGGAGGTGAGGTTGGTTCCATGACTACCGTTCCCTCAATTTCATCTCCTCTGGCTGGTTCAGACTGATAAGAGGGCAGGTCGTGATACAAAGCATCCAACTCAGCAGCATCCTCTGCGGTCGAAGTACTTACTTCACCCTGGTTCCCTCAGGAAGATTGGTTGGCTCTCTTGAAGTCGATGCACCCAAAGGCGGAACACCTACAACAAGACTTTGTTTAGGCAAGGCATAATAAATACCAGGGGTCAAAAGGTCAAAACAGTACCAAAAGATAATGTCGCCTCAATCGTCTTGACGGCTACATCAGTCCCTGCAGACTCCATTGGGAAATCTTTGGCAGAAATCTTTGGCAGAATCAACACGAATGGCCGGCCCACCTTCACTGGCTGAACCCTCCGTGGTCCACCCAAAAGAGCTAGAAGCTACGGGACTTCCTTTTGAAGTCGCAACGCCCGAAGGACCTACATCAGCCGCGTCACCTCCAGACTCTTTCGAGACGGCGAAATAGCCAGCTTCATCGCCTTCCCTATAAGTGAACAAGGGATCATAATGCTTCCCTTGTTCTCCGGCAACCTCAGCTATCGGGCTTCTCACCGCCTCAATTCCTGAATCATAAAGCAAACCATGAGCTGTCTGGGATACATAAGATGGTATTATAAGAACGGGCTCGATCTTACCCGGGTCCAGAGCAGCTTTACCAGTAGTCGGCCTAGGAGCCGACAACTTAATGACTAATGGGGCAGGAGGAGGAGGCGCTGCAGATAATTCGCCCTCTGCAACAACCGTAGGAGCGTAACGACGAGGCTTCTTCACTACCCTCTTCCTACAAGATCCACCTTCCCGCTTTCGCTTGAAGTGGACGTCAGCATCTTCTTCCTCCACTTCTTCCACATCAACATGTTCATGGGGGCCGTGCCTACCCCACCAGAAGCAGTTGTTGGAGCCTCAGCACCCGTACCCGCTTCAAAGCGAGGACTTCCTGCATCCGAGGCTTCGCTATCATCAACGGCGATGAATTCCCTGAGGCCTGGAACGCGGACCCTCTTACCCTGGCTCTTCACAGTGACCTTCCGCTTCAGCCGCTGAGAGATTAACTTCACACCAAAGGAATTAATAGAAAATCCAGTGGGTGTGGAGTTCGAAGTTCTATACCACTGGCAGAATCCTAGGGTCATCAAAAGGTTCGGAGTCCTTAGCGGCATGCACAGTCGCACCTCAGTACAGCCAGCAATGAAGAACCGCCAGGCACGAGCTCCATCGATAAGACTCCCCATGAAGGCCAGACTGCTGTTTGGATTGCCTACATACAGTTGGTCATACCCAAATTGGCGGGCAAACTGACTCAGAACATAGGGCTCCAAATAATAGGTGTCTCCACTCCTATAGAACAAGTGTGATGGCCGGATGCTAACCAGCCACTCAAAGACTCCCCAACTCAATGACGTCTGCCCTTCTCCCACATCCTTGAATTCTTCACCATAGCCCGCATCGCGAATGTAGGGGAAGCATCGGAAGAGGCTATAGACGTCATGACGGCACAGCAGCTTACGGACCGCAGCCACATAAGTCTTCGACCATGAACATCCCTCGAATCGACGGAGAAGCGCCATTCAAACACCTTTTGGAGGCTCCTCTCCGGCTTGGATGATAGAAGGACAGTGGAGGGCGAACCATGCCATTAGATAAGTATATGGCAAACCTATTCTGGGGTTTGGTCCGTCGCAGGGCAAAATAGTTCCCTTTCCCTGCTTCGTCGTTGGTGGCCTACAGAAAGCCTCCGTCAATACACGAAGGCCTCTTTGAATACAGCACACCAGGGCTGGAAGAAGTCCAAGAGAACGACCATGGACTAGACGAACGGCAGGCAACAAGACAGTCAGATGAATGACATCGCCAGACGAAGATGGCACCACACATCTCTTCAACCAGACCGTAAGAAGCCAGCTAGAAGTGCCTTCCGGGACGTCGGTCGACGAGCCTGATGGTGGAAACTCCGAAGAATATCGCCTTTCTCATAGGGTCCGTCATCTTCTTCCAGAATTAAATCCCCTTGAGAGTGCTCTTGCATCCTGCAAAAGATGTCTTCATCTGCAACTCCGCAATGAGCCGCTTCAGGAGTACCTTCCAAGTCGGGGAACAAATAATTTCCCCAGCTCTTCAAACTGCATGAAGTTCCTTTGTGGCTCCCATGCATACTGGAGCAAATGTGGAGGTGGCACATCAATTCCCGATAAGTTTCAAATAAAGCGAGCTCCTGCTTCTCCAGAAGTGCCAATTCCGCCTCGCACGGAAAATTTTCTTCGTATGGGAGAGAAACAAAGCAGAACAACACAAAATAAACTTTTATTGATTCAAAAGGGAAGATACATTGACGCTACATCAAAGTGGTCTTTCATACAAACGAATCATTGTTCCAGTGGCATACAAGTAGTCCTATCTACTTTCAAGCCAAACCAACTGGACACGAAATGCCTTCCTCCTGCACAAGACTGTAATCCTTTGCATAATGGCAGATTTTGCCATCAAGGAGCTGGATCGTCTTTGATGAAAATTGGCAAAGGACCGGTTGCCACCAGAAAGCTGAATCTTCTTTGATGAAAATTGGCAAAGGATCCGAGACCTTACAGGTGACGTCCGCTTTCCCGAAGTAGATCATCTCAGATAAGCGGCTACCAGCCCCGCCTTGAAGTGGATCATCTCGGATAAGCGACTGCCACCCTCTTCTGGGAACACACATCAGCTGCCCCAGTTGTTCCTCTTGCTTAGGATTTAAGGTTTCAACTGGAAAAGCAAGAGGCAACTTTCTGGTCTCTTTCATCAAAACAAAAGAATGGCAAACATAGCTCACTGCAACCCAAACTGGAAACAAGTTAGCAATAAGTCAAAGGAAAAGCTGCAAAAGTGAAATGCTAAGTCAAATTCTTTGGGGTGAAGCAATTTATATCCGATTCAGTTGCGCTTTAAAGATTGATTTCAGTTAAGCAGAGGATAGCCTCGCATGCACAGTGATGATGGGCTAGCTCAGCATAAGCCAAGTCCTAACCTCACCTATATAGCTAAGCCAGATCGATCCAGAAGGACACAGTCTTAGCCCCACCTATATGGTAAGACTGGCTCAACTTTGAAGAGACTAAGTCCCAATTCTTGCCTATGTGGCGAACTTAGCAGGCAAGCATGCAATGATCTTTCTTTGATCAAGTGAAAATGATAACTTCGCCGGGAAGCTGGGAAATAGGGCTGAAGGCCTTCTCTGCAGATCAGTCAGATACAAAATGAAGAACAAGGGAAATCAATCCCTGAGGCAACTGTTAAAGCTAAATTAAGGGAGATAAACTCCCTAAAGTTATTAGTTCATTGGTAAAGTCTCTGGATGACCAAGACTTACCAGTTCTTGGCCGGTTAATGACCAGAGTGGGCACCCCCACCAGTTCAGAGATTTGAGTATCTTTCTCTAGACATCCAAGATAAGTCATGAATAGACTGCTCTCTGTAGAGGACTTCAAGTGTCCTATTTATAGGCCTCATGGCCTGAGCGCACCGCTGTTGCTTCAAGCATAGAAACGCGAGCAAATTTAAGGCATTTACTGAGCCTTGAGAAAGGCAATAGTCTCCCTCGGAAATGCGCAAGGAAGGAATGATCTCCCTCGTTAATGCAAGAGAAGTTATTTCAACTTCGGGAAAGGACATAATCCTTCTCGTGACTGGCCGAAAGCAGTTAGCCTCGGGAAAGAACGACGTTCCAAAACGAGTCTACTCCGGGAGGCTCAGACGCGGAGCTACCCAGACGCGAAGCTATCCAGAGTCGCGAATCTACACAATTCTTCGGCGAATTTATCCCAAAGCAGGATTAAAAGCGAAGCTGAACTCAACCACCATAGCGACGTTCGTACTTCACATACCACCAATCAAAACAATTCAAAGTATTTCGAAGCCTGAACCATTCCATTGCAGACTTTCGAAAACTTTGAAGGGGGTCTTGTTGACACTTTAAAAAAGACAAGATTCTTGACTGGCCTGAACAATGTCTAAACTTGTTGACATTTATAAAAGACGAGTGACAGACAAGTTGACGACCAGTCCTAAACCCATCTCCGAGGGACAAATCAGCAATTTGGACTCTACTGATCCAGTGAAGCAGACAGTGAGCCCAGATTGTCTTTTAACAGACCTCAGCAGGTCTAAGATGCTAGGTTAGCTCAACACTTAGCATCACATGAGCCTAAAGGGATAGCCTCGCCTGAGAGGCTAAGATTGCCATACTTCGTCTTAGAGCCGTTCAAAGCTCCATCAGGAAGCTAACTTACAGCTTCACCTGAAGTGCTCAAGTTAACTCCGCAGAGAGTTAGCTTCGCTCGAAGCCACACGTAACCGCGCAGATGGTCGGTAGCTTCGCCACAGATAATTATCTAGATCCGCTGAAGAGCTTTCTTCTAACTTCGCCAGATGCTCTTTCCAGCTCCGCTGTGAGCTCGACGCGGCAGCTCCGCTGCGGGTCTTTGATGGTCAACCTTTGACCAATTAAATCTCTAGATGAGATCAAATCAATTCAAGATCAAGATCAAATCTAATCAAGATCAAATCTGAGATCAAATTTGACAGTTGTTTGCCATAATCTCTGACTCTCCTAAAACAAGTAAGAAGATCAGGGGAGATCTCCCAATTATACGAAAAGAATCAAAACAGATCAGGAGATGGACGCTATCTGCTATTCATAGCTTCGCAGAAGCTGATTCTAGCCTCGCAGCAAGACTACTTTTCAGATTTAAACAGATTGACTCAGTCTGTTTTTAGATTTTCAAGGGACAATTATACCCCTGCTCTCCCTATAAATAGCCCACCAGAGGAGGCACGCAAAAAAGGAGAGAACACACACACACACAGAGAGAGACGGCTAAACAAAGATCTATTCTCTCGCTTTTAAGAATTCAGAGAATTCAGAGAACTGCTTCTTTAATCAGGGTGCTGATACCCTAATACCTTCCTTCCTCTCAAGGAATTTTTAGAACCAGGCGAGAAGGAATTCCCAAGTGGAGGCCGTTTTGAGAAGTAACAAGAGGATTCTACCAACCTTTTGTTCTCCGATTCCCCGAACCAGGTGAGAAGGGAATCCCATCGATCGCATCGTCAAAGGGACAAAATGGTCTCGCGCTGACCAGACTCCTATCGGCACACTTCTCTAGAATCTCAGAGGAGATCTACTGGTAATCTTTTGTATTACTTATAATTTAGCTCCTCGACACTTTTTTATAAGTTTTCCCCTTTGTAAAATCAATGGAAAACAATTGTGTTTGGATCGAGTCGTCTTGGAGAAAAAGATCGATAAGATGACTTTGATTTAGATTTGTTTAGTTTAGATCTTGTATAAGGATAGCTTAGTTTTGAGTTGCTCAAGTACACACACACAAGCTCAATAGTTTTCATTTCGGTTTAACCGTTTCGTTTTGAGTGTTCAGATTTAAAGTCAAAAACAAAGGTATATCATTTATATGTATATTGGATTCTATCCATACACAATATGCTTCAATTATGTTTCAAATATCTTATTTTTGTATTTATAAAAGTTTATAGAAAAATCATATTTTCCTTTAGAAATTGGTTTTTGGAAAATATTGTTTTTAGTTTAAGCTTAAAATTCTATACCTCAAAAATAGTTCACATGTTTGTAATATGTGTTGATTTTTGATCATGCATATTTGAATTTCAAAGTACTTACATGAACTTATTTTGTGGGATTTATGAGATTTTATGAGAATTTATAGGCATCTAAAAGTCCACATTTTCTATCCTATAAACCCTGGTTTTGGGCTGCTTGCGGTTGACCGAAGCCAAGCTCCGTCGACCAATGTGCACAGATATGCGCAGGCTTTAGCGGTCGATCGATCCAGAGAGCCTGCTCACTGGTTTTGACCCTGGTCGACCGAGCGATCGACCGATCCAGAGAGCTTGCTCTCTGGTTTTTGCCCTGGTCGACTGAGCGGTCGACCGATAGTCTGTGCCTTGGGGGCAGTCGACCGACAACCCCAACAGTTGAAAATTATACCGTTGGGCGGTCGACTGCCTGGTTGATCGATAGGTCATTTTTGATCTGTTCTAGACCCCAATTGCTACTTTTTGGATCCCCTATAAATTGGGGTTCTTGAGGCCAGTTTTTACAAGATTTTAAAAGAGCCAAAATTCCTATCTTCTCTAGAGTTTTTCAGCAAGTTTTTAAACAAGTTTTAGAGCTTCAAAATCATATCTTTATTTGTTTTCAAAGTTTTGAAAAATCAACAGAAAATAAAGTTTCGGGAATCTAGTTTTGGTCTTTAATTTTATCATCTATCAGGAAGTTTTTCCAAGTATTTTCTTTGTGTTTTCTTTTTCAAAAGCTTTGTTCACTCACATACTTGAGCTTTTCATTACTTATCTATCCTTTAGAATCTTATATCGTGAGAAGAGTTTTGTTTGTGATCCTTTGAGATCATCAAGAGTGTTTATGATCCTAGTGATCACTAAGTTTTATTTTCTCTTTCCTTTGTGCTTAGTCTTTATGCCTTCCTCTTGTGTAGAGGAGTGAAAGTTGGAGTTGTGTACTCCAGTTTGTATTTGTAATTCCTCGGTGGAGGTCCCTTTGTGGAAGGTCCTGTGTGGACATAGTGAAAATCTTTCTGTGTTAAGGTGGGGACGTAGTGTAGTGTCTCGAAGCTCAAAACATATCTTCTTGTTTGTGTTTGGATCTTTTCTCTCAACTCTCATCTCTTTATATCTTGCATTGCTATACATTGCCCATATACATACATGCTAGATATTGTTTGTGTGCTCATACTTGTATTCAACTAAGAGAGCTATTGAAGCCCCTCAACTCTTAGTTTAGAGGAATCGTGAGGTGAAGTTCAAGAGCCCTTCATGAGAAATTCGGACTCATTCTTGGTTGCACATAGTGTGTTAGCAATCAATTTTAATTCCGCATCATTTGTTACTAGATTAGCACTACACCAATTCACCCCCCCACTAGGTGTACTTTCAATTGGTATCAAAGTTAGTACTCCTGATATTCAATTTAACCACCTAGGAGTGTGATCTTTTATTGTTAATCTAGTTATTTGCTTTGCACACATATTAGTTTACACTCATGGATTATCTTGCTCCACCTATTTTGATTCTTCTAACATAGATATGTAAAAATTTAAAATGAGTTCATATTTAAAAGCATTAGGATTGTATGCTTATCTTGCCACTACCAAGAAATCATACTTTGGTAATGAAAAGTGCATTGAGGCTAATACACAAGCCATGGAGGCACTTAAGCTCACACTTAGCAAAGAATATATTTCTTTGATTTCTCATTGTGATTCCGCTTTTGTAGTGTGGAACAATTGACTTCTCTCAAGGAACAAGTTTCAAACAATGTGGAGAGAGAATCCATAGTAGATGAGTCTGAGCAAACGTGTTACATGATCCCAGGGAATAATTCCTTAAGGTAACTTCAGAATCTTTTCTTGATGATTGTACTAGCTCTTCAAATGATCATGATAGTATGGATGCCCATGCTTTAAATAAAGAGCTTTCTATATTTTGTGAAAACTTGTTAGATAAAAATAAATTATTGTAGAAAAAGAGTTTTGAATTATAGAAAGAAAATGAGTTTTTGACTTCTAGGTTAGATTGTGTTTTAAAAGAGATGGTTGAAGTTTCAAATGAAAGGGATTCATTGAAAACTCAACTTGACCTTATTTTAAAAGAAAAAGAAATGAAATTATGAAAAATAAAAATGATTTTGATGTTGTTTTCAAGAAGAACAGTGTTTTGTCTTCAAAACTTGATCTGGTTTTAAAAGAGAACGATTTTTTGATAAACAAAACTGTTTTGATTTCTAAAGAATTGGAATGCATTTCTTTAGAAAATATGTTTTTGAAAAATGATTTTGCTTCTCATTCTTGTCATGCTCCTATTGATTCATCTTCTCATGATAAGAATAGTGTTTCTCTTGGTTGCTCCACTTCTTCTTTCATTGATAATGATATTTATATTTTGAAAAAAGTGTAGATTATTTGGACTCCACTTTGAGCTAATGTGCCATGAACCACACAAGGTTGAAATCTATATTTCGAAAGAAACACTCCGCATATGCATGCACACCAGTCACGGCATACACATGCTCATCATGTTCACACACATGATTCTTTGTATGCTAATGTGTACACTTGTACACATTTTGGACGTACGAGCTACCTTGCAAAATTTTGTTATGATAAAATAAATGTTTTAAATTTTGCAAATAAAAATATTTGGGTTAGGAAAGATGCTAACCCCCATAGACCCAAGAAAATTTGGGTACCAAAATCCACTCCTATTGCATTTGATATAGGTGTGGGCTCTCATAAGACGTGAGAGTATTGGTGCCTTGATGGTAAATGTGTTTCAAGCTAAATGGTCATAATTTTGGATGCATCACTTTCAAGGAAAGTTTGGTGGGAGGACCATCACAGTTTGGAGATCTAGAGATTAGTTCATTTGGTTTTGGTAACTATCTCTTACTCTTTATTTTTATTTACATGCTTTCTCATTGTTGATTTTTAGCATGTCTTGATTTTCATGTTCATTATATTTAAATGCAATGTTTATTATACATGTGATATACATAGATAGGATTTGAGATACACCCATGTTTATATGGATTCATATTTTTTTGTTCACACTATTGTTTAACTATATATGCATATCCTTGTCATCATAGCCTTGCATTTACACTAATGATTTTATTTTTTCAGTCATGTTTTGATGTTCTGTACTTCATGTTTTGATTACATGTTTGGATGCAGTTTTCATTAAAACTTGTGTTTATACTTATACAACTAGTGAGTTACACTTGATTATTATGTTTGAGTGCTTCATTGCTCATGTGTACTTATTACATGCATTTGTATAATCTAGTTTTGATAATTCTTGCATTTACACTTATATTTCCTATATTGTACATGTTTTTCATAATAATGTGTTTAGTTTCATGTATATGTCAATTTTTGTCAAAACTATTAGATATATATGTTCTATCCTTGAGGCACTTGCTTTATATGCCTTATACTATTTATAGACTCAATTCATGTTTATGATAAGTATGTATGCTTTAGTTTTGACAAAACATACATATGCCTTAAAGTTTAATTTTGATGATTTTATGTTTATGAAAAAGGAATTTATTTGTTTTCATTGAGCTTCATTGCCTTATCTCCATGATTATGTTTATCACATAATTTTTGTACACTTTATATTTTGTGTATACTCATGATTTGGATTCATGAGAATTAATTTTCTTCATAGCTCTTTGAGTATCAAATTATTGTGTATTTAACATATTTTTCATGAGATGTATATGACTTGTTTCATTTTTGAAGGATTTCAAACTAGTTTTCAAAATTATCTTTAAACTAGTCTTTATTCTTCAATTGGTAGAGTTTCAACCTAAGCTAAAATTATTTTCAAACTATTATTTTTGAAAACTTTCACCCTAAAAGGGCAATTGGTTGGTTGATCATGCCTTGTATGCTTTTAATGAATATCTTTCAAACATGTGCTTGAGAAGGTAGTTGTTATGAGTTATACATTATTTCAATGATATCACATTTTTGTGTATTCATATTTTCTTATATATGTATGCATCATATTTCGTTAGTATTTAAATTGATCAAACATACATATATATGTTTTCTTGTGCTAAGATCAACATTATTTGTACATATATGTTTTATAGCACCAATTGATTTCATGCTAAACTTGATTCATTTTCTTAATGATAATTGGTGTCTTTACACGTTTATGCATTAGTTTTAATTGGTATTTCAGAAAGGAGGAGTAAAATTTTTGATTTATCTTTCAATTGTATTTATTCTCAATTGGTATCTTACTCCCATTTTTTTTGAAGAAAAATATTTTGTTTTGAAAAATGCTAATATTTTCAATATTAGTATCAATAATCTTCTATTGATATTATTCTCAAATTGGTATCTATATTGCAAAATGATTTTAGTATTTACCTAAAAATTTTGGTTTGACATATATAAACTCTCAATTTCTTTCAATTGGTCTTTTACCCCTTTGTTGATGCTTGGAAAAAGGGGGAGAGAAATATAGTGTTTATATATGCATGTTGTTTTTAGTTATGCGTTTATGTTTATGTTTGTTTATATATGTATGTTTTATTATTGTTTTATGCATATATTTATGAGTTTTTGTTTATGAGCTTTATTGAATATCTTTGGTATCTGAGTTATATTGAATATCTTCATGTTTTATACTATGCATGAGTTAAGGGGGAGCTTCTATGAAGCTTATCTTTTATCCATGCATATATAATCTTATAAGTTTTGTCATCATAAAAAAGGTGGAGCTTGTTAGCCCAAAGGCCTTTCATGTTAGTTTTGATGGTGATTAACTTATAAACTAATGATACTAATGATCTTGTGTTTATATAGTTTCAGATATTGATTAAGATCTTAGTAGGTGTTTAGCTTCTGATTGGTAGTGAAAAATGCATTTTATCATAACATTTACCATCACATTTTCATATTTATTCATTTAATTCTGCACATTTATTAATATTTTGTGATTTATTGTGTGCAGGCCTCGAGTTCTTATTTTTATAAGAAATAAAGCCTAATGAAGCCCAAAAGCCCATATTTGAAGCCCAAGAGTCAAAATGCAAATATCAATTGTCAAAGTGCAATTATGCAAGGGCTAAAGTTGCAATTATAAAGATGAGGGAAGGATAGAATTCTACCCAACCCTAAACTCTTGCAGGATGAGGATAAAAGCCAAAGAGAGTGCAAAGATAAAAATTCAAAGAATTCGGATTCAGACTGTACACGTTTTAGTATTTAAATCATAACTTTTGCTACAGTTATGCAAATCCGATGATTCAAGATGCTCCAGAAAGAAGACTTGAAGACCTACAACTCTTATGTTTATCAAACTTTCCAATTCAATCCGTAGATAAGCTGATTTCGGCGATCAACATGATAAGAAGTTGCAGGACAGATTTGAATTTCTGGAGATAAGATCTTTTTGGGAGAGTTGTACTAGGACTCTACATCTTCCAACACCTATAAATATCCCTGCAGATGCAACACAGAGGGTACACAGTCCAGAGAAGAGCCAAGGGCCAAAGTTAGGGTTTTTAGGTTTTCTTTCCACCTTTGTATATTTTTTATTTTCTTTTTGTAAAAGCTGAGAGGAGATGATGTATTCATGGAGGAAGGGATCTGCTTGTACTGATGGTGACAGTCGGTGTAAGTGTTATTTTTCCACCATTGTTTAATAATCGAATCAAGGCTTGTTTTATTTTATTCTTGTATTATTCTAGTTTCTTTTATTCTTATTTTAATCTTGTATCTACTTTCTTCTATTTGTTCTCTAATGTCTTGCCCACCATGAGATCCAACTGCTTCGAGAATACCTAGCCGAAGAAGGAACCTTGACGGCCCAATGGCGATGAATAGGTCTTCATAGCTTGTTATTCATTTCGTAGAGTAGATTAAGAAGGCGGACGATCCCATAAGCCGTGCTTGTACACCTTCTAAGAAAAGGGAAATCATCGCAACGGTTCAAACGGCAAGCAGACTAAAGAGATAAGTTTTCTTTCTTTTTCTTTTTCTTTTCTTTTTTGTAGATTAAATACAACTCATCTCCATATTCTTTTCTACCACCCATTGTAAATACCACTTCCTTTCTAACTATTTAATAATAAAAAGATAATTTTTAGAGATAACTTTCTTAACGCTTCCATCGCAGTCCCTCCTTGAGGATCACGACCCGCATAGCCCTGCTACCGCGGATTAGAACTGAGACTTGCACATCTATTCTTAAAACTAACATATAATATTTTGTGTGCAGGAAAACTCAGTCAACAAATTTTGGCGCCGTTGCCGGGGAGGGACGGTAAGTTTATCTCTAAAACAAAATTTTAATTTTTAACTAATTCTTTATTCTTTTCTGTTTGCAGGTTTGGAGAACAGGAAACAGAAACATAGCAGCAGCAGTGGACATATTGCTATTCTGTGCCTCTGCCCTCGAAGGCAGAGCACCAGAACCCACTGTTTTGCCGCGGATCCGCGGCCAGAGCCGCGGAAACGCGGCAACAGTGGTGAATTACTGATCCAATTTTTGCAGGGTGCTTCAAGTTAAAAATTCTGCTTTCTGCTCTGTTCTGATTTGTTCTGTGATATACCTGTAAATTGCTAATAATTCAACAGTAAATTATTGGTTGTTAAAAATAAAATTTGATTAGACGTTTGCATATTAGGCACGTGTCTTTTCAATTATTTTTATTTACTGTTGAAGAGTGCTGGAGACGCAAGGTACGTACGCATTGCATGTAGAATAGGATTCATCTCTTGGTTGATCTTCTGCTTTGAGTGATTCTTATCTATTTATCTTGTACACTTGCACTAATTCATCTTAAGGGCATAACCCATTAACAAGATAAGGTGGGGATTTCATCACCCTTCCTTAGCCCAAAAATCATATCCCAAGCACTCACTAACCCAAGCCTAACTTAAAAATTAGTAGACGTTGGCCCTAGGGACATCTCGGACTCAATAGGAGATTATCCTAAGGGGGAACAGTGCTGGAAGTTGACTCTTGCCAAATCAGTGTCTAGGAAAGGGATTGAGGGCCGAAAGCCCGAAGATTGGTGGTTATTTAATTAAGGAACGTCTTTGACGGAAAACCTCCCACCACTCTTGCCCTGACCTGGCTGATTAACTCGTGGTCAAAGTCTGCACCCGACCTCCCGTGGACAGTCTAACCAGTTAGGAGTCGTCTAGGTCATAGGTCTACCCTAACTTAGGATAGAATTTTTTTTTTCTTTTTGTTTGTTTATTTGTTTGTGTTGGTGTGATATGGCATATAATAATTCCAATTTTAATCCATATTACACACCAAACTCTTTTTCGGATATTACCAAACCGGCATATCATAACTTTGACCAATCTAGTGTGTCGGAATGGTCTTATCTGAATGAATATAACCCACACCCCCCATCTTATGACTATAATTTCCATAATAATTTCAACTCGTCACAGAGTTCATGGGGTTTCGAGTCCCCCGAGTCTAATTCTCAACCAAATTGTCCTCCATATCCATCTAGTCCACATTCTTCCCAAGATTCATACTCAGATCCACCCATTCAGAATAGAAAACCATCTATCGGGGAAATGATGAGTATGCACGAGTCCAAGAAACAACCACCATCAATCTTAGACATGATGATGCGTGAGTCCACCGATTCACAACTTCATCACGATCTCACTTCCTCTTTCCAAATCCAATTTCAAAAGAGGCTTGAAGCCATGACTCAGGCTAGATTAGCTCGCGAGCATGATTTAGATATGATGGTTCAATCTTTGCGTTCTTACAGTTCGGCAAATTCTGATATCGCTGACCACTCTCTTAGAGCCGTCGAACCAAGTTGCTTTGGACAACAAGATTCTATTTCAGTGCCATCAATTGAACTTGCCGAAACTCCAATTCTTGATAATTTGGCAAGTTTTTCCTTTCCTGAAATAGAACTTGAGGATGAATATGATCATGATCTTCCACTTGATGATTCAATTTTATTTCCTGATCCAATAATGACTCCAGTGTCTCCACCTGATTTCACTTCTCCCGAGTCAACATTGGATCCTATTCCAATTCATTATGAAATTGAATCACCCATTTTAGATGATCATATTGAACTTGACCTAGATTCTCACAATCTCTTTACTTCTGAAACTGATTGTACAATTCTGACGGAAGATGTTGACCTTAGTTTTGAAGAATTGTATGGCGATGAGCTAGAATTCCTTAATATTGGAAGTAAAGAGATATCACCCATATTAGGTCACATTCCATTGTGGGAAGAAGATTGTGGACTTGAGTTTCAATTTCTTGACTTGGACCCAATTCTTGAACCTAGCCCGACTCCTAAGCCCTTACTTGATTTGAGCATTTTCCCTGAGTAGGTATTCGTTCCCGCACATATATTGTCCAAGTCAATAATTCCATCTTTTCATACTCCATTTTGGGACAAGGAGGTTGAGACAATTAACTCTGAAATTTATTATGAAATTTGGAAATTTGATGGGGTGGAAATTCTAAAAAATGATTATACATATATTTTAGTGGGTTATGTAAGGAAAGTTTCTGGTGGGTTCCACCAAATTATCTGTTATCTTGATTGGGCTGCATTTCGTGGACCAATTAGACCACCTCCGGAACCACCACCCTAAGGTAACTTCCGTCTTCCCTTGTTCTGTTTCATGCATATATGCATTCATTCATACATTTGAGGACAATGCATGAGATAAGTGTGGGGGTGGGCTTTACTAACATACTAACATAGGTAGACACTAACAAAATTTGCTAATAAAAAAAAAAATTTTAAAAAAAAAAAAATTTTTTTTATAAAAAGGAAGTATTTTGACTTATTTTTTTGAAAGAAATCTAAGTTAGTTTTAAGGATTAGGAAAATCATGATTAGGATTTCTAAAAACTTGGTCAAAATAAATAAATTGTTTAATTTTTAGGTATAGGAGAGAAATTGAATAAATAATTAGTCTTGATTTTTACCTTAATGAAATGTGCATACCAAATGCATATCTAGGATTCTAAGACAAAGACCTTGTGCCTCATAAAAAAAAAAAAAATCACCAATTAAGCTGATACATGTGCCTCAAGAAGCATAAGTATTCATGCCTAAAGGTGAGTAAATAAAATAAAATCCTTAGTTTTGGGGCCTAGTTCACTCGAATTTGAGTCCGCGGGGTGTTTTCTCACTTGGTGCCCTAAAGCCAACCGGTTTGGGAGTCATCGACTTTAAGTTCGTTACATGGGTGGATTAGAAAGCCTAAGAAGACTAAGAAAAATAATATATGTATTAACACATCTAATAATCAATTAGTTAGGTATGAGGGCCTCAAGAAGCCTTGATACTTATACGAAAGAAAATTAGATGAGTTATACATGCCAAAAAAAAATAAAAAAAATAAATATATTAACACATCTAATAGTCAATTAGTTAGGTATGAGGGCCTCAAGAAGCCTTGATACTTACACGAAAGAAAATTAGATGATGTTATAAAAATAATAAAGAGGCATGAGAGTCCAAGTTAAGGAATTCCTAGATTCACAAGGGTGCGTATGACTTTTGGTAACGAAAAAGACTATATTAGAAATTCAATTTTAATCCTTACCTAAAATGAATAACAATTGACTTTATAAAGACTAGGTTTAAAGAATGAATAAAAATGAGGATCCTAAAACTTATAGACTACTTAGTCTCTTCAAATAATAATTCAAATATTTTCCTTTTTATGGATTTTGTGGGTGCAATCCGCTGAAAACCCTCACGAGACAACACTCGTCCTCTAGGGTAACCTAGAGGTTTAACGGCTTGTTGCACGTCCTAAGTGCAATCGTGATTCCTACGAAAGTGAGTTAGATTAGATTAACTTTTCATTTCTTTTTTCTTTTTCTTTATTTTACTCGAGGACGAGCAAAAAGATAAGTGTGGGGGTGTGATTGATAGTGAAAAATGCATTTTTATCATAACATTTACCATCACATTTTCATATTTATTCATTTAATTCTGCACATTTATTAATATTTTGTGATTTATTGTGTGCAGGCCTCGAGTTCTTATTTTTATAAGAAATAAAGCCTAATGAAGCCCAAAAGCCCATATTTGAAGCCCAAGAGTCAAAATGCAAATATCAATTGTCAAAGTGCAATTATGCAAGGGCTAAAGTTGCAATTATTAAAGATGAGGGAAGGATAGAATTCTACCCAACCCTAAACTCTTGCAGGATGAGGATAAAAGCCAAAGAGAGTGCAAAGATAAAAATTCAAAGAATTCGGATTCAGACTGTACACGTTTTAGTATTTAAATCATAACTTTTGCTACAGTTATGCAAATCCGATGATTCAAGATGCTCCAGAAAGAAGACTTGAAGACCTACAACTCTTATGTTTATCAAACTTTCCAATTCAATCCGTAGATAAGCTGATTTCGGCGATCAACATGATAAGAAGTTGCAGGACAGATTTGAATTTCTGGAGATAAGATCTTTTTGGGAGAGTTGTACTAGGACTCTACATCTTCCAACACCTATAAATATCCCTGCAGATGCAACACAGAGGGTACACAGTCCAGAGAAGAGCCAAGGGCCAAAGTTAGGGTTTTTAGGTTTTCTTTCCACCTTTGTATATTTTTTATTTTCTTTTTGTAAAAGCTGAGAGGAGATGATGTATTCATGGAGGAAGGGATCTGCTTGTACTGATGGTGACAGTCGGTGTAAGTGTTATTTTTCCACCATTGTTTAATAATCGAATCAAGGCTTGTTTTATTTTATTCTTGTATTATTCTAGTTTCTTTTATTCTTATTTTAATCTTGTATCTACTTTCTTCTATTTGTTCTCTAATGTCTTGCCCACCATGAGATCCAACTGCTTCGAGAATACCTAGCCGAAGAAGGAACCTTGACGGCCCAATGGCGATGAACAGGTCTTCATAGCTTGTTATTCATTTCGTAGAGTAGATTAAGAAGGCGGACGATCCCATAAGCCGTGCTTGTACACCTTCCAAGAAAAGGGAAATCATCGCAACGGTTCAAACGGCAAGCAGACTAAAGAGATAAGTTTTCTTTCTTTTTCTTTTTCTTTTCTTTTTTGTAGATTAAATACAACTCATCTCCATATTCTTTTCTACCACCCATTGTAAATACCACTTCCTTTCTAACTATTTAATAATAAAAAGATAATTTTTAGAGATAACTTTCTTAACGCTTCCATCGCAGTCCCTCCTTGAGGATCACGACCCGCATAGCCCTGCTACCGCGGATTAGAACTGAGACTTGCACATCTATTCTTAAAACTAACATATAATATTTTGTGTGCAGGAAAACTCAGTCAACAGCTTCAACAAAGGATTCAAAGTCAAGTTTTGAAACTATCACGTATTGATTCAAGAGTTCGTGCTTCAAGATCGCATTAAGTACTCGAGATGGAGTCAAGCTCATGTATCGTATTTGGATCGAGTCATCTTGGAGAAGAAAATTGAAAAGAAGACTTCAGTTTAGCTTTATTTAGTTTAGATCTTATGTAAGGATAGTTTAGCTTTAAGTTGCTTACGTATACACACACACAAGTTCAATAGTTTTCGTTTTAGTTTAACTGTTTCGTTTTGAGTTTTTGGATTTAATGTCAAGAACAAAGATATATCATTTATGTGTGTATTGGATTCTATCCATACACACTATACTTAAATTATGTTTCAAATATCTTATTTTTGTATTTATATAAGTTTATAGAAAAATCATATTTTCCTTTAGAAATTGGTTTTTGAAAAATGCTGTTTTTGGTTTAAGCTTAAAATTCTATACCTCAAAAATAGTTCATATGTTTGTAATATGTGTTATTTTTTATCACACATATTTGAATTTCAAAGTATTTACATGAAGTTATTTTTGTGAATTTTATGAGATTTTATGGGAATTTGTAGGTATTTAAAAGTCTACATTTTCTATCCTATAAACCCTGGTTTTGGGTGGTTGACGGTCGACCGAAGCCAAGCTCGGTCGACCGACATGCATAGATGTGCACATGCTTTAGCGGTCGACCGAACGATCAACCAATTCAGAGAGCCTGCTTTCTGGTGTTGGTCCCGGTCGACCGATCCAGAGAGCTTGCTCTCTGGTTTTTGCTCTGGTCGACCAAGCGGTCGACCAATAGGTTGTTCCTTGGGGCCGGTCGACCGATCGGTCGACCAATAGCCCCAACGGTCAAAAATTCGACCGTTGGCCAGTCGACCGCCCGGTCGACCGACAGGTCATTTTTGACCTATTCTGGCCCCCCAACGGCTAGTTTTTGGATACCCTTTAAATTGGGGTCCTTGAGGCTAGTTTTCTACAAGATTTTAAAATAGCCAAAATTCCTATCTTCTCTAGAGTTTTTCGGCAAGTTTTTAAACAAGTTTTAGAGCTTCAAAATCATACTTTATTTGTTTTCAAAGCTTTAGAAAATCAAAAGAATACAAAGTTTTGGAATCTAATTTTGTTCTTCAATTTTCTCATATATCAAGAAGTTTTTCCTAAGTGTTTTCTTTATGTTTTCTTTTCCAAAAGCTTTCTGCACTCATATACTTGAGCTTTTCATTGCTTATCTATTCTTTAGAATCATGTATCGTGAGAAGAGTTTTGTTTATGATCTTTTGAGATCACCAAGAGTGTTTGTGATCATAGTGATCACTAAGTTTTTATTTCTCTATGCTTTGTGCTTAGGCTTTGTGCCTTCTGTTGGCCTTCGGCCCGAAGGCCTTCCACCCTAGTTTTGATAATGATTAACTCATGTAGTTATGTTTACTAATAATCTTGTGATTTTAGTTACAGATCATTAATCAAGATATTAGTTGGTGATTGCTTCAAAAAGAGGAGTTTGGAAGCCTTCACTTGGTGATTCCCGAGCCCGAGCGTCAAGATGATCATAGCCATGCTCGTTGGATCACGGTGTTTGGACCGAGTCGACTTGAAGATGAAGATCGTCTAGAAGACTTAGGTATCCATAGTTTAGTGTGTTTAGATCCATTTGTAAAGCTTAGTATAGTTGATATGCTCAAGTGCACAACACACACAAGATTTATGTTTTGGATTTGGTTTTCATGAATAGTTTGATCAAAACAAGTTTAATTTGTTTTTATGTATATTAGATGTGTTCAATATACATACATGCTTCATATCTTAAACAAACTTATTTTGATATGTCTATTCATGAGTTTTAGGAAAAATCAGATTTCCTATTGAAAAATTCAAGTTTGATAAAATACAAGTTTTGGTTTTTGGTAAAAATGATAAAACACAAAAATGGTTTCATATGCTTGATATTTGAGTTAAAATATTTATCACAAGTTTATATATCAATGCAAAATGATAAAACTATTTTTGGGTATTTTTAGAAGACTTAAAAGAATTTCTGAAAATATTTTGAACCTGTTTTTCTGACTCAGACTGTGGCTGACAGGCCAGGTCGGTCGACCGCACGGGTCGACCGAACCAAGGGCCGGTCGACCGTTACGGTCGACCGGCGTGCACAGCATTGTGCACGTCTGGCAGACACTGGGCCGGCCGACCAGGCGGTCGACCGGACCAGAGAGCTTTACTCTCTGTATCTAGGCGGTCGCCCGTGCGGTCGACCGATTTGCCCAATGGTCATATTTATGACCGTTGGCGGTCGACTGGCCGGCCGACCGCTAGCCTGTCAGGCTGCCAGATCAGCCTAACGGCTAGTTTTTTGTTTGGCCTATATAAACCCCAATTCTTTGAGATTTTGGCTAAGGTTTTTATAAGAGAAAAATTGCTGTTTCCCTAGTATTAAAAACAAGTTTTCAAAAGTGTTTTTGAGTTTTAAACTTCCAATCTTATTTGTTTTAGGTTTTGGAAAAATCAAAGAAAAGAGTATTTTGGGAGATTTGTCTTGGCTTTCATTTTCTATCTTTTACAAGAGTTTTCCCAAGTATTTTTCTTTGAGTTTCTATTTTCCAAACACCTAGTTTTTCACACTTGAGCTATATCTTCTATCCTATTCTATTAGGATCTTGTTTTGTGAAAAAGAGGAAAGAGAGATTGTTTGTGGTTGAAAGAAACCACTTGTTGTAAACACCCTTGCTTTTGTTGTATCCCTCTTTGGTAGAGGTTGATCGGGTGATTGGTTTGCTCCCTCTTTGGTAGAGGTTGAGTTGGTTGGTTTGCTCCCTCTAGTGAGAGGTGGAGTTTGGTTTGTACCCCTCTTCGGTAGAGGTGATTATGGTTGTTTAGCTACGGGCCTACCCCTCGGTTGTGAGGCGGTGTTTGAGAGAGGAGTTCGGTACTCCTAGTGTTGTAACAAATCCTCCTCGGTGGAGGTTCCCTCGGTGGGAGTATAGTGGATTAGAAATCCTTCTCGGTGAAGGCGGGGACGTAGAGCTAGGGGCTCGAACCTCGGAACATATCATTGTGTTTACGTTTGATCCATTGTCTCTCTAACTCTCTCTCTATTTGTGCAAAGCATCATTCATTTCATATCATTTATGTTGCTTGTGTTGTGCCTTGCATTTTTTATATTGCTATATAATTATATGCTTGGCTTGATTGTGTGTGTGCCTCACTTGTACTTAACCACAAGAGCTTCATATAGCACCTCAACCCATATCTAGGGGAATCAAGAGGAGTTAGTCCAGAGCCCTTCACGGGGAATTCGGCTACACTTGTGTGTTGTACTAAGTGTGATTGCAAAATTGTTTTAAGCTTCCACATTTAGCGCATTTAGTTTCTAGATTAGCACTTACACCTATTCACCCCCCTCTAGGTGTTTTCACCTTCTTCTTGTGTAGAGAAGTGAGAGTTGGAGTTATGTACTGTAGTTTGTATTTGTAATTTCTCAATGGAGGTCCCTTTGTGGAAGGTCATATGTGGACATAGTGGAAACCTTTTGTGTGAAGGCAGGGACGTATAGCAGTGGCTTGAACCTCGAAACAAATCCTCTTATTTGCATTTGGATCTTTTCTCTCAACTCTCATCTCTTTACATCTTGCATTGGTATACATTTCTCAATTACATACATTCTAGATATTGTTAGTGTGCTCATACTTGTGTTCAACCAAGAGAGCTATTGAAGCACCTCAACTCTTCGTTTCGTGACGAGAAGTTCTAAAGCCCTTCACAGGAAACTCGTACTCACTCTTGGTTACACATAGTGTGTTAGTAATTAGCACTACACCTATTCACCCCTCTCTAGGTGTACTTTCAAATAGCAATTATAATGAATATATATTCTTTATCATTTGGCATCTGAAGATTATATAGATCTTATATTGCATATTTATTTGGCATTTAGAGTTTGTCCTGAATATATATCTTTGTATACATTTGGTCTAGAGCTAACATTGTATATCTATATGATTGTTATGATTGGAATCATGCGCTTTCACTGCATATTTACATGTTTTTATGTTATGCATTAGTTAAGAGGTAGCTTCTATGAAGTTTATCTTTAATCCATGTATTTATAAAGTCATAAGTTTTGTCATCATCAAAAAGGGGAGATTGTTGGCCCGAAGCCTTTCACCTTAGTTTTGATAATGACTAACTTATGAAGTTATGTTATTAATAATCTTGCGTTTATTAAGTTTCAGATATAGGTCAAGATTATTATTGGTGTTTAGCTTCTACAATGGACTCAAAGTCAAGTTTCAAAGCAATTACGTGTTGATTCAAGAGCTCGCATCTAAAGATCGCATCAAGTACTCGAGATGGAGTCAAGCTCTATGGATTATATTTCGATCGAGTCGTCTTGGAGAAGAAGATCGACAAGAAGGCTTGTATCTAACTTTATTTAGTTGTTTATTAGTTTAGATCTTGTGTAAGAATGGTCTAGTTTTGAATTGCTCAAGTATATACACACACAAGTTTATTTATCGCTTTCATAATAAATAGTTTTGGTTTCGGTTTAACCGTTTCATTTACGTTTATTTAGTTTATATCTACATAGAATGAGTTTCATGGTTTATATATGTGTTGGATTCTTTTTACACATATCAGGGCTGTATGGTTTATAGAAACTTACTTCTATATGTTTTGGTTTACCATGATATGGTTTTTAAGTTTTGATATATCAAGTAATGCATCTTTTCATTTTATGAATAAATTTCATAAAAAGATGTTTTTACATGGTTTATATGGATATTAAATTTTATCCATATGCATTTATGCTTCACATGCTTAGATAATTTTTTTGATGTATCTAGTTTATGTGCTTAAAGTTTTATTTTTATCAAAATTTATTTTGGTATTTATTATCAAAAACAAGTATATATCATTTACTATGTGTATTAGATTATATCCGTACACATCATGCTTCAAATGTATTTCAATATCTTTTTTTTTTGTATTCATACGAGTTTGTAAAGAAATCAGATTTTCAACTCAAAGTTTAATATTTGAAAAATACAGTTTTTGGTTCAAGCTTTAATTTCTTTACCTCGAAAATAGTTCACATGTTTGTAATATATATTGATTTTTAATGACACATATTTGTAATTCAAAGTATTTATATAAACTTATTTTTGTAAATTTTATTGGGATTTATTGAGATTTAATCAGATTTATCAAGTTGGTTTTTAAACCCTTAACATTGGGTGTCTGGCTGCTTATGGCCGACCGACTGGTCGACTGAAACCTAGCTCGATCGATCGGGCAGTCGATTGATGTGCACAGAAATGTGCACAAGCCCAGAGCCTTATCTCGGTCGACTGACCAGTCGACCGTAGCAAGGAGGGATCGTCCGACCGGTCGACCGACTGGTATGACCCATGTTTCTATTTGTGGCGGTTGGCCGAGAGGTCGACTGACAGAGAGTTAATCCTCTCTGTGCCTTAAGGACAGTCGACCAGGCAATCGATCGACAACCCTAACGCTCAAAAATCTGGTCGATGGCTGGTCGACTGGGCAGTCGACCGACAGGCCAGTCTGGCCTGTGTTCAGCCCCTAACGGCTAATTTTCTGAACCTCTATATATTGGGTTCATTTGGCCAGTTTTTGGCAAGATTTTTAAGAGCTAATTTTTCCCACATTAACTGAGTTTTCAGCAAGTTTTTGATCTTCAAATACATATCTGTATTTTGTTTCAAAGTTTTGAAAAATCAAAAGAAAATAAGTTTTGAGAATTCTAATTTTGTTCTTAAATTTCTTCATCTATTAAGAAGTTTTTCCCAAGAGTTTTCTTTGTTTTTCTTTTTCAAAAACTTTGTGCACTCACATACTTATGCTTTTCATTGCAAATCTATCTTTTAGGATCTTTTATTGTGAGAGATGTTTTTTTTGTGATCTTTTGCAACCACCAAGTCTTGTTTGTGGTTTAAGTGATCACCAAGTTGTATTTCTTTCTTTGCTTTATGCTTGGCTTTATGCCTACCCACTTGTGTAGAGGTGTGAGAATTAGAGTTGTGTACTCCTTATTGGTATTGTTGTAATTCCTCAGTGGAGGTCCCTTTGTGGAAGCTCCTTGGTGGACATAGTGAAAATTCTTCTGTGTGAAGGCGGGGACATAGAGCAGTGGCTCGAATCTCGAAACATATCCTTGTGTTTGCATTTGGACCTCTCTGTCTCTCAACTCTTTACTCTCTATTTCTTGCATTGTTATTATTGCTCATATCCATACATGCTATATATTGTTTGTGTGCTCACACTAGTATTCAACTAAGAGAGTTATTAAAGTACCTCAACCCATAATTTAGAGGAACCATGAGGAGAAGTTCCAGAGCCCTTCACGGGAAATTCGGACTCACTCTTGGTTATACATTGTGTGTTAGTATAAAAGTTTTAATTCCACATTATTTATTATATATATTGGCACTACACCTATTCACCTCCCTCTTTAGGTGTATTTTCACACTCAATAGTAGAATTGACTTCCTCATCAAGTTTGAAATTTTCGGATTCTAACTCGGCGTCACACTCAGCTTCTAGTTTTATCTCCTCACTATGCTCACTTGTCTAGTCCTCAATAAGGTTTACCTCAAAAGTGGATCGTCCATATCGTAGGGGTGTTTTTCTAAGTTGAAAACATTGAATTTCTTAGTCATGTCTCCAAAAGTCAATCTTATAGATCCATTTCTACAATTTATAATTGCATTTGTAATTGCTAAGAATGGGCGTCCTAAGATGTGGGAGTCCGTGACCAAAGATTAGAGACTGGTTGGGTCTTTAGGACAATGAAGTCTATGGGATAGATGAATTTCTCTATTCAGACAAGGACATCAGTTATTTCTCCTTTTGGGACTTTGATTGACCAGTCAGCTAACTAGATTGTGACTTGAGTCGGGCTTAGTTTGCCCAACCCAAGTTGTCCGTGTACTGAGAAAGAAAGTAAGTTGATACTCGCTCCCAAATCAAGAAGTGCTCGATTAATTTCTATCTGACCTATTGTGCAAGAGATAGTGGGACAACCGGGATCCTTGTACTTGACCGGGATTTGGTTGGATAGTAGCTCACTAATGTTAGTGGCTAGAAAAACCTTCTTAAGCACATTGGTCTTTCTCTTTTTCGTGTGCATGTCCATAAGGAATTAGGCATAACTGGGGACTTGTTGGATTGCATCAAGAAGAGGTACGTTAATCTTCACTTGATTGAAAATCTCAAGTGTTTTTTTTTTCCATTTGTGCATTATTATTACTCCTAAGCCTATTCAAAAATAGGGTTGTAGGCTTATAAACTTGTTCAGGTGACTTATCTTCGGAAGTGTATAGAGTGGAACTAGAAAGAGTGGATGTTTGAGTTGGGTGTGGTGGCATTGACACTTGATTATCGACTTGATTTTTCGACTGCAATGTATGAACCACATTCCATTGGTTCATTGTGTCCTCTTGAGCCACATAAGCTTGACTAGAGTTTAGAACTTGTTACCAGTTAACTAGGCAAAGTCCCTTTGGGCCTTTCACTTTTAGAATTGGTTAATTGACTCATTTGACTCTCTAATGTAGATATGACTTGTCCCGTATTCTGCATGAATGATTGAGTTCTTACCTGCATAGAAAAATACAGAATTTCAGAATTTAAGAATAGAAGTGCAAGGCACTCAATAGTACTGCGATAGCAAGTGCTATGCGGGTCGTGATCCACAAGGAGGGACTAGTGATGTAAGCGTGTTGTAAGTTCTCTTTTAAGTTACTTGAAATGGTTAAAAGTTCTTCTCTTGTTCTTGTAAAGAAAAGGAAAAAGAATTTTATTGTTAAGTTAAGAAGAAAGTGGTAAATTGAGAAGGTGAAGAAAATGTAAAATAGGTATATAAAAGAAAGTGAAATTAGTAAAGAGTTGAGAGTTGGTGATGATGGAGATCTAAACTAAAGGATTAAAAGAAAATAAAAAAAAAAAACCTAAAAGTACTTACTTACGTCTATCGGTTGATGACTTACCTTGAATCCTTGGCAAAGACTTATCTTGTGTTGAAGGCGAGCAAAGCAATCTTCCCCGTTTTCAGACTTAAACTATGAATTTAGATGCAAGTAGAAAATAAATAGAAACGACTATCCATCACCATAAGCCATAAAGGGCACTAGCAATGGCAAGGCAAGTTTGATGCTATAGGTTTCATTTGGATTATCATCAAAAACCAGAAGAAGAAGAGTAAGAGAAGAAGAAGAAAATAAAATCGTAACTTTGATTTGATTTAAATAAAAATGGAAGAAAAGAAGAACTTACGCCGGTGTCACCCTCAGTACAAACTTCACTCTCATTCCTCCATGAAACTTTCCTCTCCTCTCAGTTACATAAAGAAAAATGAAAATTACATAAAAGAAAACTAAAAACTTAAGTTACAAACTACAGAATAGCTTAGCTGATGCTTTTTACTGAATTGTTCCCTCTGGCCTCAGAATTTGCAGGTATTTATAACAAAAATGCAATGGGGGAGAGCATCTGAAGATATGGGAGCAAACGCTCCCCGTATCTTAATTGCCTTGCCATGGAAATGTGGCTTTGGCTGCATTTCCGTGGCCTGGTTATGACCATTCCTGGGAGTGCAGGTCGCTGATTTGATGTTTCATCAGTTTATCTCTCTGGTTTCTCGATTTGAATTATGGATTTGACGATATCAGTATTGATCTTCAGCTAACTGAAATGGATTCATGAAAATCCGAATTTAACCAGTTTTCATTTAGTGTTATCTTCCTGATTTGCCCTGATCTTCAGCTGAACATTTGCCCCTATCCTTGATTTTGATTTTATCTAATTTCAGTAAACTTTGGGGCTCGTTTTCTCTCCTCTTTCATTTAGTAAAGGTATTGCAAATAATTAAACAAAAAGATAATTAAATAGCAGAGTTTATTAAACAAAATAATATGATATTGTGATGATAAATATGTAATATTGGCGACTGATCACACCCCCACACTTATCTTTTACTCGTCCTCGAGCAAAACAAAACTAACTATCCATTTTCGTAGGAATCACAATTGCACTTAGCATATGCACAAGCCGTTAAACCTTTAGATTATCCCTAGAGGACGAGTTTTGTCTCGTCAGGATTTTCAGTGGATTACACCCATAAAATTCATAAAGAAAGAGGAACAAAGTGTTAGTATTTTCGAAAAGCATTTTGAATGAGAGAGAAAATATTTGGAGTATTATTATAAGAGTTCAAATAATTTATATGTTATAAGAAAATTAAATTTTTCATTCCTAAACTTAGTCTCTATTCAAACTTGTTATTAAACAAGATAAGAAGCCAAACTGTATTTCTCATCTAGTCTATAACTTTACCCTAAGTCATATGCATCTTCGTGACCGTGAAATTTTGACTCAGGATTCTTTAACTCTAACTCTTATGCCTTATTTTCCCTTTTTTTATATATTTGATAGTATTATTCCTTAGTTCTATTAGGCTTTCTAATCTATCCATGTAACGAGCCTTTAGTCTGTGACATTCAAACCGGACGGTCTTAGGGCACGGAGTGAGAGAATACCCCAAGGACATAAGGACTCAAGTAAACAAGATCACAAAATTAATGATTTTATTTATTATATAGATCATTTTTAGACGTGAATACTTATAATTTAAGACGCACAAATACCCAGCTTAATTAGAGGATTTTTTATATATAGAATTTTTTTCATTTTTCATTTTTTAATAAGGCATAAGAATCTTTGTTTTTGAATCCTAAGTGTGTAAGTGTATAAATTATGCCTATTTCATCAAGGAAAAGATCAAGATTAAATTACTTTTCAAAAAAAATTTCTAACTCTAGAAATCAAGCAAATAATCTTATTTTGACCAAGTATAAGAAATCCTAATTATAATTCTCCTATTCCTTAAAATTAACTTAATTTCTTATAAAACATATGTCAAAATATTGTTTCTCTTTTCAAAAAGTTTTTAAAAGCAATGAAAATGTTAAAAAAATTTTAAATAAAAACAAAACCTATGTTATGTTATAACCCTTCCCTATACCTATCTCATGCATTGTCTTTATTGTATGAATGAATGCATAAATTCATGAAAAAGAAGAAAGGGAAGGAAAATATTACCTCAAGGTGGTGGTTTCGGTGGTAGTCAGATTAGGCCAAGCATTTCTACCTAATCAAAATAATGTGGTAGTTCATGTAATCCACCTTTAATGACCTCTTTTCCATTTATATAATTTCAATCCCCAATATGAATAGGATTACGAAAGATCCTATCATGAAAATTATTTCCTTTACATGGCCAGTCTTGAAAAATCATCACGGAGTAATTATGGTCTATACCTATGTCCAATAAAAGAATGTGACTTGGTGGAATGGTTGACTTGAGTTTAAGAGTGATAGGTTCGAGAACCATTACTAATCTCAGAAAAATCAACTTTGGGTACAAGAGTCAATTTTAGTTCAAGAGTTGAGTTCAAATTCAAACAATTTAATTTCACATTTTTTTCCCATCAATGAAGTGTGACTATTCAAAAGAGGTGGTTCAATTTCAAAATCTACGGATACAGGAATCAATGTTGGCTTAGGAAATAGGTGCAACTTGGATAAGGATACCAGAGTCAATATAAATTCAAAAATTAGAATTGAATAACAATGTTGTGGGTCAAGGTCACATTCATGTTCAAGTTCAATTCATTGAAATAAAAACTTGCCAATTTGTCAATGGGTTGTTATTGGTCAAGTTTAAGGTTTTGTACTGAAATTGAATCTTGGTCAAAGTCTCTAAGACACTATAATTTTTCATTCCTATCAATATGGTTAGGACAATTAGGAATGGTCAAAAATGTGTTAGGTAGAGTTTCCTCGTTCCTATCTTTCACTATGTTGATCAAACGATTCATTTGTGCTTCTAACCAATTGAAAGATTGGAAAAAATCATTTTTAGACTGAATTGAATTTTTCATACTCCTATCTAAGTTCATAAGTTCTAAATCCACAAGTTCTTCTTGTTGAGGGATTTGAAAATGGAGTAAGAATCTTAGATTTGAAAGTTTTGTGAGAATTGTTAGTCCTTCATTTTTAGCTTTTGTTCTTGCGACTCAATTATGGCTTTTATACTCATAGTCACCTCAGATTCTTCTTCTATAGGTTTATCATGACTAAGAAAATTTGAAGCTGAATGTTGGAATGGTGGTTTACAATATGACTCGAGGGATTTGTATCCACATTGACTCTGTGAAGACTAGTGATAATTATTCCAGTTTTATTAATAATATTGGGACTGGAGCATGTATTGATTCGAATAAGACCAATCCAGCATACTTGATTGGTTAAAGTTATGATATGCCAGGTTAGTAATATCTGAATCAAAAAAGGTCGTGCTGAAGTATGGATTATTATATGTATAGGAATAATTGTGATAATAATCCATATCATTCAGATGCCAAAAAAATAAAAACAAGCAAACAAACAAACAAAGAAAAAAAGAAAAATCTAGCCTAACTTAGGGTAGACATTAGACCTAAACGGCTCCTAACTGGTTAGACTGTCCACGGGGGGTATTGCAGAATCTGACCACAAGTTAATCGTCAGGTAGGGGCAAGAACAGTGGGAGGTATCCGTGTCTAAGCATCGGGCCTAATTATGTCAAACCACTGTTCTTCAATGTTTCGCCTCTCAATCCCCAATCTTTGACACCAATTTGTCATGAGTCAAATTCTAATCAACTTTCCCCTTAGGTCAATCTCCTATTGAGTCCAAGATGTCCCTAGGGCTAACGTCTACTTAGTTTTAAGTTAGACTTGGGTTAGTGAGTGAGGAGTTTGTTTGTGGCTAAGGGAAGGTATTGACTTCCCCACCTAACCTTGTTTATAGGATAAGCCCTTAATTCAGTTTAGTACAGTGTATAAGTATATAGCAAAAAAGTAGCACTCAAGCAATATTTTATATAAGAATGAACCTTATACTAAATGCTATGCACACATACCTTAACTTTAGCACTCTTCAACGGTAAATAGAAAATGTAGCGAAATAGACATGTGCCTTTAATGAAAGTCTAAATTTTTTTAGCATTTACAAGCAACAATGTACTGTTAAAGTTAGAAAGTATGTACAGTGAGTTAAATAAGAAAATAAATAGCTGCAGATATTTAAACTTGGCAATTCAACCAACCTGCAAAAATACAGGTTAGTAATTCACTCAGATTGCCGCGAGAACGTGGCAAATCTGAGGGCTTCTAGGCTCTACTTTCTTGAGCAGAGTCTAGGGCCACTTATATGTCCACTGCAGCAAAAATTTTCTTGATGTCTCCTCATGTACACAAGAACATAGAAGAACGTTAACCAAAATTGTAAATTAAAAAGAGTCACTTACCTTCCTTCCCTAGCAACGGCGCTAAAATTTTGATTGAGTTTTTACCTGCATAGAAAAATATAGAATTTCATAATTTAAGAATAGAAGTGTAAGGTACTCAATACTACCGCGATAGCAAGTGGCTATGCGGGTTATGATCTACAAGGAGAGACTAGCAATGGAAGCGTGTTGTAAATTCTCTGTTAAGTTACTTGAAATGGTTAAAAGTTCTTCTCTTGTTCTTGTAAAGAAAAGAAAAAGAATTTTATTGTTAAGTTTAGAAGAAAGTGGTAGATTGAGAAGGTGAAGAAAATGAAAAATAGGTATATACAAAGAAATTGAAAATAGTAAAGAGTTGAGAGTTGATGGTGATGGTGATTTAAACTAAAGGATTAAAAGAAAATAAGAAAACCCCTAAAAGAACTTACTTACCTTTGTCGGTTGATGACTTATCTTCAATTCTTAGCAAAGACTTACCACGTCTTAAAGACGAACAAAGCATGGCAAGTAGGATCTTTCCCGTTCTCAGACTTAAACTATGAATTTAATTGCAAGCAGAAAACAAATAGAAACGGCTATCCATCATCATAAGCCATCAAGGCACTAGCAATGGCAAGACAAGTTTGATGCGATAGGTTGCATTTGGATTATCATCAAAAGTGGTAGAAGAAAAGTAAGAGAAGAAGAAGAACATAAAATCATAACTTTGATTTGATTCCAATAAAAATAGAAGAAAAGAACTTATACCGGTGTCACCCTTAGTACAAGCTTCACTCTCATTTCTGTTGGCCCAAAGGCCCATCACTCTAGTTTTGATGATGATTAACTCATGTAGTTATAATTTACTAATGATCTTGTGTTTATATAGTTTCAGTTATTAATCAAGATATTAGTAGGTGTCTAGCTTCAACAAAGGAGTTTTAGAGCTAACACATGTAGATTCAAGAGCCCGCGCATCAAGATCGCATCTAGCACTCGGTTGAAGTCAAGCTCTTTGGATCATGTTTAGATCGAGTCAGCTTGGAGAAGAAGTTCTACAAGAAGACTTCAGTTTGTATTTAGTTTAGTTTTTTAAAGGGTAGAATATACATTTGAAGCTCAAAAATAAACACACACAAAAATGCACGTTTTCAAAAGTATGATTTTGATTTTGATACTTGTGTTACATTTTTCTAAAATATTTTTTTATCAATGTTTAGAACTTATATCTTATGGCTATGCATGTTTTCTATCTCCCAAAATCCAAACAAAAATATTTGAAATTTTTTTATATATTCAAAAATGTTTTAGAACCTATTTTTGGCCTAGGTCGGTCGACCAGGTGGTCGACCGTGCCTATTAAGGCCAGAACGGTAGACCGCACGGTCGACCAGACTCCTGAAAATTGGGGTTGTGCACGTTCCCGGTCAACCGGGCGGTCGACCAGTCCCCTCTTGCGGTCGACCGGGCGGTCGAACGATTGTAGCCAGTTTTAGTCTCTGTTTGTCATGGTCGATCGATGACCAACGGTCAAATTTCTTGAATGGGATGGTTGACCGGCCGGTCGACCTTCTGCTAGATTGGCAGTACGGCTATTTTTTCTAATCTATTTTTAAAAGATGTTTAAATTTAAAACGAGGTAAGTTGATTTTTAGGATCAATTTCTTCCTTTTATCCTAGTAAAATTATACTAAGTTTTCTCTTCTAAAACCTATATAAAGGGGTCATTAGGATTAAGTTTAACACAACATCAATACCATTGAAAAATCAAGTTTTTGGGTTTCAAGAGAAAAAGCTTTCAAGTTTTAGTTTTTTGGTTTTATTTTCAGAAATCATCTTTAAGTTTTTGGTTCTCAAAATCTCTCTTCTGATTTTACTCTCACTTACAAATTCTTGAGCTGTAAATTTATATTTTATTCTATAGAGTTTGGTAAGAGAGTTTCAAGAGAAAGTTTGTGGTCTTTTGATCACCCAGAGATTATTCTATTGTCTTTATGCTACCTCTGGTTTAGAGGAGTGTTTTGGGGAGTTGTGTTCTCTGAGTGGTTGTAATTCCTTGGTGGAAGGTCTCTTGGTGGAAGATCCTATAGTGGATTGGAAAATTCTTCACGGTGGTGAAGCCGGGGACGTAGAGCAGTGGCTCGAACCTCAAAACAAATCTTCTTGTTTGCGATTGCTTCTTGTCTCTACTTATTTGCTTTTTATTCATTCATTCTTGTCGATCTATTCTCATCTCAACAAGATAGCAATTAAGCACCTCAACTGTTATCTAGAGGAATCACAAGGAGAAGTTCAGAGCCCTTCACGGGAAATTCGGCTTCAAATTTTGTTTTGAGTGATCGATTGCATCATCTCATTTTATATTGCATTAAATTTTCATTTGATTATCTAGACACTTATTCAGTCCCCTCTAGGTGTAATTTCAATTGGTATCAGAGTTTTGGCCTCTAGTTTTTAGCTTAACATCCTTAGAGAGATTCTATTTGCTAATCATTTCATTGACATCTTCTTTCTCATCCACTAGTAAAAATGGCTGAAGGTATTAAGACCCCTCCCAAGTTTGATGGCTTTAACTTTCTCATGTGAAAGGTTAAGATGACCGTATTTTTGCAATCCGTAGGAAGCCGGGCTGCAAAGGCGTTGACTAAACCCTTTAGTGTACCTAGTGGTGATGAAGACACTTGGTCCGATATTGCCACCAAGGAGTTTGATGCCAATGCAAAAGCATATTATGCATTGCTTCAAGCCTTGAATGATGATGATATAGTTAGGGTTATACACTACAAATTCGCCTACTAGATTTGGTCTCACCTAATGGTCACTGATGAAGGAACATCACAAGTCAAGAGGGCTAAAATTGATCTCTTGTATTCCCAATATGAAAACTTCACTATGCATGAACATGAGTCTTTTGATGATATGATTACGAAATTTACTAAAATAACTAATGGTCTTTCTTCTCTAGGTGATGTAATTGACAATGATCAAAAAGTCTGGAAGGTCATTCGTGCACTTCCACCCTCATGGGAAGTCAAAGCCACTATATTGAAGGAGTTAAACGACAAAGAAGAGATAGAGCTCATCGGTCTTATCGGCAACGTAAAGACCCATGAGATAGAGAGAAAGACTAGAGAAGAAATGACACCACAAAAGAAGAAGACAATTGCCTTCAAGTCTACTCCCACCATCTCCGACGATGATGAAGAAGAAGATGATGAAGATCTTTCCCTCCTTTTAAGAAATGTAATGAAGATGTACAACAAGGTAAAGATCAACAATAGAAGAAGATGGCAAGGAAAATAGGAAAATAAAATCATCTGTTTCAACTGTCGGAAACCCAGACATATCACTGCCGAATGTCCGGATATCAAAAATAAGTCATCTTCCTCAAACAAGCCAAAGAAGCCATTCATGAAGAAATCTCTTAAAGCCACATAAGATTCAGAAAGTGAATCCGAAGAGGAGGTGGACACAGCAAAAGTGTGTTTCATGACAAATAATAACACACCCAAGGTAAATTTTGAACCATCCCTTGATGATTGTGATTTAACTATAGATGAAATAGTAGATGCATTTGTAGAACTTTCAAATAATTATGATTTTTTTTAAAATATTTAAAAATAAAAAAGGAAAATGAAGTTCTTCAAAATAAAATTATCACTCTTTCTAAAGAAAAGGATGATTTGTTTTCCACTCTTTTATCAACATTAAAAGATTTTGATACATACAAGATCTCATGTAAAACTAAGTTTCCCATGATTGATGAAAATAAAATTTCTATTTTAAAAACTAAAATCAACAATTTGGGAAATATTTTAAAGAAATGTGAGTTTAATAAAGCTAAATTAGAGGACATGCTTTTCAAGAAAAATGCTTCAAAGAGACATATTCATACTGCACATGCTCACACTTCTAAATCACACACCAAGCATGCTCTGCACCACATGCTTATCATGCATTCATGTATGGTAGAATTTATATATGTACTTATTCTAGCCGAAAGGGTCACTTAGCTAAATTTTGTTTTGATCGTATAAATGCTTCTAATAATCATATTTGGGTTAGGAAAGGTGCTAACCCTCATGAACCCAAGAAGATATGGGTATCAAAATTTATCTCTATTGTATTTGAAGTAGGTGTGAGCTCTTACATAACGTGAGAGGAGTGGTGCCTTGATGGTGGATGCGTTTGAGCTTGATGGACACTACATTGGATGCATCACCTTCAAGGATGTTTGATGGGAGGACCACCATAATTTGGACACCTAGAGATTAGCCCTATTGGTTTTGATAACTATCTCTAACTCCATTTTGGTTACATGCTCTCATTGATTGATTTTTTTAGCATGTTTTGATTTTTCATGTTCATTATGTTATATGCAATGTCAATTAGACTTGAGACATACATAAATAGTATTTGAGATACACCCATTTTTATATGGACTATTATTTTTGTATTCTCACTAGAGTTTAGTTATTGTGTATATCCTAACTCTAAAGCACATGCATTTACCCTAATGATCATGTTTATTTATGATTTTGCACTTCATGTTTTTGATTACTTGTTTAGATGGATTTTTCGTTAAAACTTGTGATTATACCTGTAAAAGTAATGAGCTACACTTGATTATTATATGTTTGTTCTTCATTGCTCATTTGTACTCATTACATGTACATGTATAACCTAATTTTAATGATTCTTTCATTTACACTTGTTTTTCCCATTTTTATACATGTTTTCATAAAAATGTGTTTTATCTTCATGTATATGTCAATTTTGTCCAAAGCTTTAGATATACATGTCTATCCTAGAGTCACTTGCTTTTCATGCAAAATTTTTTTTGACTCGCTTATGTTTGGGATATGTATGTATACTTTTAGTTTTAACAAAACATACATATATCTTGAAGCATACTTAGTTTTGATGATTTTTTGCTTTTGATAAAAGAAAATTCATATGAGATTTAATGTCTTATTTTCATGATTTTTTTGATTACATGATCTTACACTCTATGTTTGGTGTTTACTCATGACTTTATTTTTCATGAGCATTTTCTTTATTTTTCATGAGCATTTTTGTGCTTTATAAACTTTGAGTATCAATTATTGTGTGATTTTCATGTTCTCATAGATTATTCATATTTTATTCCATACTTGAAAGATTTCAAACTAATTTTGAAAATTACTTTAAATTAGTTCATTATTCTTCATGTGGTAGTGATTTTCAAACTATGCTAAAATATATTCAAATCATGATTTTTGAGAACCCCTACCAACCCAAGGGCGGTTAGATGAGTGACCATGCCTTGTACACCCTTATTAAATATCTTTTAAACTTGTGCATGAATAGGGTGGTAGGTATGAGTTATACACATGATCTTCATGTTATTTTATTTTTGTATACTAATATGTGCTTCTTATATATGTATTCTTTAAATTTCAATTGGTATTTTCATTTTCATACATACATATATATGATTCGATTGAGCTTGTTTTACAATATCTTTACATTCTTAAATCACAAATTTTGTTTATGTTAAGCTTGATTTTATTCCAAATTTAATTAATATCTTTACAAGCTTATGCATGGATTTTAATTGGTATTTATTTGGTATCAAAATGTACTTCATTTTTGACCTTCAATTGGTAACAAAATCTACTCTTGGTATCTTAAAAAAAATTTCAAGTGATACCAACTTTTATTTTTGTCAACTACAATTTGATTTCATTAGTATAATAATTCATTTTGTTGACTTCAAGAAATTTCAAAATTTTATTTTAAAAAGTGGTTTCAAAATTTGTTGATATGTTTTGCCTATATGCAAGGGGAGCTTAACATCTTCTCTCTCTCTCTCTATATATATATATATATATATATATATATATATATATATATATATATATATATATATATATATATATATATTCATGTCGAGTGTATCTCACATTGAGGAGCTTGACCTCTCTTCTTTATGTGGTACACGTGTATAAGGGGAGCTTAACATTTCCATTTTTATATTGTATATTATGCTTTATGTGGGTTAGGGCCTAGTCGTCCCTTCTCCATGTAATCCATGTATGCAGGGGAAGCTAACTTTACGTCTCTCCTCTTCATGAATGTATATCCATATACATCTTTATTGTTTGATTGTCTTCACCCCTTTGTTGATGAATTGACAAAAAGAGGGAGAAGAATTTAGAGAGTTTATATATGCATGTTTATATCTTTGTGTATGTGTTGTCCCGAAGGCCCATCACTCTAGTTTTGATGATGCTTAACTTATGTAGTTATATTACTAATTATCGTGTGTTTAATTAGTCTCAGATATTTGATCAAGATCTTAGTAGGTGTTTAGCTTCAACAAAGGATTTGAAGTCAAGTTTTGGAGCTAGCACGTGTTGATTCATGAGCTCGCGCATCAAGACTGCATCAAGTACTAAAGAGGAGTCTAGCTCATTGGATTAAGGTTTGGACCAAGTCAAGAAGGAGAAGAAGACCTTCAAGAGAAGATTTTCAAGAAGACTTGTGTCATATTTGTAAGCTTCAAGATTTTATTTTTAGATAAAATGTAAAGGATAGAGAGTTGGTGGATTGCTCAAGTTCATATACACACACAAGATTAATAAGTGTTTTCATAGTAGAGTTTTCGTTTTGAAAAAATACCGGTTTAGTTTTTAAGTTTCAAAATATACATGTGTTTTATCAAAACTTATTTAGAGCTTAATGTCAAAAACATAGATATTTCATCATATATGTGTAGTGGATCATATACATACACACTAAGCTTCAAAAGTGTTTAGAATATCTTATTTTTATATTTCGAGAAGTTTTAGAAAAGTCATTTTTCAATTTGGAGATCGTTTTTTAAAAATACAGGTTTTTGTATAAGGCAAAACTTCTATATTATAAAAATAGTTCAAAATATTTGTAATATGTTTTGATTTTTAATCAAACATGTTTGTATATCAAAATATATCAATGAACTTATTTTTGTAGAATTTATGAGAATTTATGGGATTTTATTTAAGGAAAAAGACCAAGTTTTAAATCCCTAAAAACTTGTGTTCTGGCCTTCTGCCGGTCGACAGCATGGTCGACCGAGCCAAAGGTCGGTCGACCGGTCGGTCGGCCGACGTGCACAAACGTTCATGGCCTTGTTTTGCTGGAGGGCCAGTCGATCGACCCGGTCGACCGCCAGAGTGTTCTGCTCTCTAGATATGGCCCCGGTCGACCGGGCGGTCGACCGGCAAAGAGCTCATGCTCTTTGTATCTAGGCCTCGGTCGACCAGCTAGTCGACCGATGGCACAACGATTAGAAATTTGACCGTTGGCCGGTCGGCTGGAAGGTCGACTGACAGCAGCATCAGCTACTGAGTTGGCCTCCAACGGCCACATTTTGGGAGCCTATAAATAAGGCTTCCCTTGGAATATTTTCAACAAGATTTTAAGAGAGTTTTTGGGCTAATTTTTCCTACCTATCTCAGTGTTTATCTCCACTAGTTTTAGTGTAATACCCCGTTCCCGGAATACGTACTTAGTTGCGTATTCAGTTTTTCGATCGTATTTTTCGATTTACTTCCTGTATTTGACCGATTTCAGTTTTAAAATCATTTTCCAATATTATATATTTTCTATGATTTTCTGGAATTTTCCTGAATTTAATTAAATATTTTCAAAACCGGTGTCGACCAGTGCCGCTGATCGATTCTCGGATTTTTAATTCACAAACAGTTAGGAATTTCTAGAAGGTCCTTTAGACTTTATTTCTTAGAATCATATTTTCTATCTAAATACTTTTTCTGAGAATTTTATGAATTTATGAAAATTCCAACGGAGTCGGTAGATAACTGATTCCGGGATTTTTAGTTTTAAAACTATAAATTATTTCTTAAAACGAATTTCACCATGAGTCTTAAAATATTATTCTTGATTTTTGGTAAACTTTTCGGGTCGTTCCGAGATACTTGAATTTCGGACGATTTCGGTATTTTCCGAAATGTTTTCCGCATCTTCGATTTAAACCTGGGAAATTGTCTTTTCAACATTTTTAAATTTTAAGCCAAAGAAAATATCTTTCCTTTTTATAATTCTTTTCCTTTTCCCTTTTTCTTGATTTTCCTTTACTTCCTTCACAAGCCTCAAAATTTTCCAATTTTTCAATAATTCCACTTTCTCCAAAATTCCACCAACTCCCACCTACTTCCTCATTTAATGCATCTCTTACTCTCTCTCTCCCATGGCCAGCCAAGTGGCCAAGTGAGGGACACCTCACCCTCTCCTATTTGCAATAAACCCCCTCTCAATTACATTATTTGCAACTCCTTTACAAATCTAAAACCTATATAAACATTTCCTTTACATTTCTTTTCCTTTTTCTTCATTTCACCAAAGTATTAGCCTTCACCATTTCCCTCTCCATCTCAACTTCAACCACCTACTTCCAAAACAACACCACAAGATCATCATCTCCACCTCAAGCAACCATTTTGGAACTTGGATCGTAGCTTTCTTCGCCGCCAAAGATCACCTTGGTGCTATTCGTCGACAACGACCCTTTCGATCGCATAAAACGTCGATTGATCACTCCTAGTGAGTATTTTTACTCACCAAGACTTGTAAACTTCCTAGTATACTTGTATTTCCACATCTTGTACACTTGTGCCTTCAAAATCATATTTTTGACCTTCAAATTCGACCAGCAAATTCTGTTCTGTACGCTATTTTCAGGCCACGATTAGTCGACTGGACCTAGGGGTTAGTCGACTAATCCATCTAGTTGAACCATAACCTTTTTCTGAAACTCAGTTTTAGTCGACTTACCCTGGTTATTAGTCGACTAACCTTTTCTGGAAATAAACCTCAACTCTCTGGAAATCACTGTTAGTCGACTACCCCTTTTACCCTAGTCGACTAACTTTTCCTGAACCAGAAACTCAACTCTCTGTATCTCAGATTTAGTCGACTTACGTATCTGTTAGTCGACTTGAGTTCACTGTTAGTCGACTACCCTTTTTCCCTAGTCGACTAACTTTCCCTGAAACAGAATCTCAACTCTCTGGAACCCAGTTTTAGTCGACTAATTCAGACTGTTAGTCGACTAGAGACCACTATTAGTCGACTAACCCTTCCACCTAGTCGACTAATTTAGGCTGTTTATTATAGTTGATTTCTTTTCTGAAATTTGATCTTGCCCTTGATACATATGTGATATATTATCCTTGCTTATGCTTCATAACTGGTACTTCATGACATGTTACTTGATGGACATTACTTCTTGTTACTTCATGACTTATTATTGTGTAGTCTCATTCCATAACTTGTTAATAAATGGATATCACCACTTATCATGCCATCACTTGAACCAAGCATGATACACTTGACATTTGTATAAAATGGACCAACTTATATTGGGTCGGGGGAAAACATGCGGATATCGATATGTATTCGTGTTTACAGTGGTTTTAGGAATGTTGTGCAACTCATGTTCCGGTCTGACCTGTGGGCCACCAGGGGACCGAGGGGAGTGCTTGCTCCCTCCTTACTGGTACTATCATGATAAGGGCATACATAAGTCCCTCCTGTTAGCCTAGCGGCTGGTTTCCGTCATCAAGCAACGGAACAATCCTGGACCGTTGTCCCGGGCATGTACGGGACCCACTGTAAACATAGTTCGTCGATACAACCGCTGGTTTCCAATACAACCTTGCTTTACTAGGATATGGATCTATGTGCGCTGGGACGCTGGGTCACATAGCTAGATATCACAGTAAGACAAGTAATAATAATAATAGACTTTAACTGTGGATCCATTGTATTCTGATTTTATTTCTTCATGCTTCCATTATTCGTTGATTGATATTCATATTACTGTTCTAACTTCCTTATCCTTGTTTTATAGCCATTTGGCTGTAGCCTATTCATTGTTGGGAGGTCCTGACTCCCTTGGATTTGTATGTTCAGGTTCCGAAGCTTGGATCAAAGTGGAGCCATCCACAGAAGATCGAGCTTTCTTTAGTGAGCAGGCCGATTAGCTCCAGTCTTTGTGCCAGATCTCTCTTTTTGACCACGGGATCTTCATCCTACTCGTGAGCATTTTGTGTTTATATTGTATCTTTTGCTTTTGAACTTGGTTGTGATAAAAGATACATGAAATGTGTAATATTTTATCATATTTTGTGATGACTTGTACTTGTACTTTTATGTTGGCATATGAATGGATATCACGCTTTGTCGTGTACTCTGATCTTTGTTGTACTAAATGCTTAGCGTATATACTTGGGGGCACTTTCCGACCTACGTATATACGTCGCAGTGACGTCTCCGTATTCGTGGAATCGGGGCGTTACAGGTTGGTATCAGAGCCTAGGCTCTCACACCTATAGTACAATCAAGTAGCAAATTAATGAAATTTGCTATTGCAACTACAATGTACAAAGTTATCTAGTCCTTCTTGATCCCTTCTTGATTCCTTCCCTTGTGTCCTAAACTCCTTCCATTTTTCCTATTCCAGTTATCTTATCCCAATTCGGTATGGAGAGAAGGACGGGTCGTAGCAACTCTGGACAAACATCAAATGGACCCACGGGAGAGAATGTCGATATTCTGAGGGTCATCCAGACAATGATGGAGAACCAGCAGCAACAGACGGAACTTCTTCGGCAAGAGTTAGCAGCTCCAAAGGAACAGAGGCCGGGGAATATTTCAGACTTCAGACGGCTGCAACCAGCCATATTCACGGGTGAAGAGAAACCCCTGGATGCTGAGCAATGGCTGACGGATACCTCAGACTTGTTGAATGCAGCTCGAGTTCCTAAGGAGAATCAGGTGGAGGTCGCCAAGATTCAATTGAAGGATATAGCCAGAACATGGTGGCTAGCTGAGGAGGCAAGATTGGAGAAGCCTGTCACCTGGGACACATTCTCCAAGAGTTTCTATAACAGATTCTTCCCTGCCACTGCTCAGAAGGACATGGAAGAGCAGTTCATCAGACTTCAGCAAGGGAATAGATCCGTGGATGAGTATGCCGCGGAATTTCTCAGACTTAGCCGCTTTGCTCCGTACATGGTAACTGATGAGGAGAAGCGGGCTAGTAGGTTTCAGCAGGGCTTGCAGATGGACATCCAAGTTTTCCTAATGCCCCAGCAGCTGAAGACTTATTCAGAAGTTCTCACCATAGCTCGAGAGGTGGAGCGTGGGCTAGAGAAGAAGCAAGTGAACCAGATGAGGAACCAGGCCATGAAGAGGCCATTTCCACCTATGGGAAGAGGAGGCCCATACAGAGCAGCGAAGGTTCAGGCTATGAGGCAACCATTCCGACCAGCTCCTTACCAGACGGCTCAACCACTTTCTTTCTGCAGTTATTGTCAGAAGCCAGGCCACATTCGACAGACTTGCCGTAGGGCAAATGGATTATGCTTGGTGTGTGGTTCCCGAGACCATTCCATAGAAGCCTGTCCACACAGGAGAATGGGGATAGCCGGCCAAGCTTTGCCAGCACTGCAGGGACCGAATGGACAGAGAGCACTTCCAGGGCCACCGGGACAGAGGAATCAAGGACCGATGATCAGGAGAGTTCCTCCCTCTCCTCCACAGCAAGCTATTCGCCCAGTCCAGAGAGGAGCTAGGACTGCTGCAGGGCGTGGAAGGGGTCAGGCCTTCAATTTGACAGAAGTAGAGGCTGAGACTTCTGAGGAGGTGATAACAGGTAATATCAGGGTGCATTCTAAACCTGTTTTAGCCCTCTTCGATTCAGGTGCTTCACATTATTTTATCTCAGATCATTTTGTGGCATTGCATTCCATACCTGTTAGATCTTTAGACCACAAATGGGAGATTAGTACTGGGAATGGAGTAGTCATATCTTCTAGAATTTGTGCTGATTGTCCAGTAGAACTTTGTGATAAGACCTTGGCCATAGATATGATCGTACTAGACACCAAAGGGTACGACGTAATCTTAGGCATGACCTGGCTCAGTCAGTACTATGCAGTGATTGACTGTAGGGAGAAGAAGATTAATTTTAGAATCCCTCTTCAGCCGGAATTCCAATTTAGTGGAGAAGTGAAGTCTACCAAGAGAAAGACTCGGATGACTACTTCGGAGATTCAGAAGAAGGGAATACCGATGTGGGATGAATTCCCAGAGGTGTTTGCTGAGATCTCAGGACTTCCGCCTGACAGGATGATTGAGTTCTCTATTGATACTGTGCCTGGAACAGCTCCTATATCCAAGGCTCCGTACAGGATGGCACCGACGGAGTTGGAGATTCTAAAGAAGCAGCTGCAGGAATACTCTGATAAGGGATTGATTCGACCAAGTACTTCACCATGGGGAGCTCCAGTATTATTGGCAAACAAGAAGGATGGTGGTAAAAGGCTTTGTATTGATTATAGAGAATTGAACAAAGTTACCATCAAGAACAAGTATTCCTTACCAAGGATTGATGATCTGTTTGATCAGCTTCATGGAGCCCGAGTATTCTCTAAATTAGATTTACAATCGGGTTACCATCAGCTTAGGGTGAGGAAAGAGGATATTCCGAAGACGGCATTCAGGACCCGTTATGGCCACTATGAGTTTCTAGTTATGCCTTTCGGAGTCACCAATGCCCCTTCAGTTTTCATGGATTTGATGAACAGAGTGTTCTCGCCCTATTTGGATCAGTTTGTAGTGGTTTTTATAGATGACATCCTGATCTATTCAAAGAGCAACAGGGAGCATGCAGAACACTTGAGGATTGTATTGCGGACTCTCCAACAGAAGCAGCTTCATGCTAAGAGGAGCAAGTGTGACTTTTGGTTGGACAGTATGGCCTTCCTTGGACACATAGTTTCAGCGGAAGGAATTTCAGTTGATCCTAGCAAAGTCCAGGCAGTGAAGGACTGGCCAATTCCAAAGACGGTGACTGAAATTAAGAGTTTTCTTGGACTAGCCGGATATTACAGACGCTTTGTCCAAGATTTCTCTAGGATTGCAGCCCCGTTGACCAAGCTCACCCGGAAAGGAGAAAGGTACATATGGACAGAGAAATGTACTGCAGCTTTTGAGCAATTGAAGCAGAGGCTCATTTCAGCTCCAATCTTGAAGACTCCCTCAGGGAGAGGAGGGATGGTCATATTCAGTGATGCATCAGGAAAAGGCCTGGGATGTGTACTTATGCAACATGATCATGTCATAGCTTATGCATCCAGGCAACTGAAGACTCATGAGCGGAATTACCCAACTCATGACTTGGAGCTAGCAGCTGTTATATTTGCCTTGAAGATCTGGAGGCATTATCTTCTGGGAGATAAGGTGTTGATATACACGGATCACAAGAGCCTCAAGTATATTTTCTCACAGAAGGAGTTGAACATGAGGCAGAGGCGGTGGCTGGAGCTGATGGCGGACTTTGATATTGACTTGCAATATCATCCAGGCAAGGTCAATACAGTACCGGATGCACTGAGCAGGAAGCCAGAGAATAGAGTGCTTGTCCAACTTACTCAGCAGAAGGAGTTGATTCAAGACATCATCAGATTGGACTTAATGTTGGTACAAGGAGTTGATAAGGCGGGACAGTTCATGACCTTGCAGATTCAGTCAGCATTATTGGATGAGATCAAGAAAGCTCAGAAGGAAGACCCCAGATTACAGATATTCCGAGCCCAGGTAGAGGCTGGATTGAGGACTGATATCTGTATTCATCCAGATGGTACATTATATTTTGGTAGCAGACTTTGTGTTCCCCAAGGAGAAGTTCGACAGAAGATTCTGGCAGAAGCACACAGTTCAGCCTATTCCATACACCCAGGGGGAAACAAGATGTATCAAGACATAAAGAAGCAGTTTTGGTGGAATGCTATGAAGAGGGAGATAGCCCAGTATGTTGCCAAGTGCTTGGTTTGTCAGCAGATAAAGATAGAACATCAGAGGACAGCTGGACTTCTACAACCTTTACCGATACCTGAGTGGAAGTGGGAGCACATCACCATGGATTTTGTCACGGCATTGCCTCGCAGTCCTAAAGGTAATAATGCTGTGTGGGTAATCATTGATCGCCTCACCAAATCAGCTCACTTCATACCATTCAGGGTAGGTCAGACAACAGAGGTTCTGGCAGACAAGTACATGAAAGAGATAGTTCGTCTGCATGGAGTTCCAGTTAGTATTGTATCAGACAGAGACACCAGATTCAGATCTCATTTCTGGGAAAGCCTCCAAGAAAGTCTAGGGACTCGTCTGAAATTCAGTACTTCATATCATCCTCAGACAGACGGACAATCTGAAAGGACTATCCAGATTCTTGAAGATATGTTGCGGGCCTGCATGATTGAATTCTAGGGATCATGGGAAGACCATCTTCACTTGGCTGAATTTTCTTATAATAACAGCTATCAGGCAAGTATCAAGATGGCACCTTTTGAAGCATTGTATGGTAGGAAGTGTAGGTCACCGATTTGTTGGGATGAAGTCGGTGAGAGGAGACTTTTGGGACCAGAGATCCTGATTCAGACAACAGATAAAGTCAGGATTATCAGAGATCACCTCAGGGCAGCACAGAGTCGGCAGAAGAGTTGGGCAGACACACTGAGAAGGCCATTGGAATTCCAGACAGGGGATCATGTGTTTTTGAAGATATCACCTTCAAAGGGAGTAATCCGGTTCGGTACTCGTGGAAAGCTTAGTCCGAGATATATCGGCCCATTCGAGATCTTGGACCGAGTGGGAGATGTGTCTTACAGGTTGGCGTTACCGCCACCTTTGGACGGAGTTCACAATGTATTCCACGTATCACAGCTGAGGAAGTATGTGAAGGATGATAGTCATATCCTGGATCACTCCGAACTGGAACTACAACCGGATTTGTCTTATCAAAAGCAACCGATGGCCATTTTGGACAGAAGTGTCAAGACATTGAAGAACAAAGTCATACCATTAGTGTTGGTGTCTTGGAACAGACATGCACCAGGAGAGGCCACGTGGGAACGAGAGGATGTTATCCGTGAGCGTTACCCTCAACTCTTCACTTCTTGATTGGTAAAACTCTTTCCTTCTATCCTTCTCTACGGTTATCCTTCTTTGCTGTTACCTTTCACTTTATGAAATTTCGAGGACGAAATTTTTGTAAGGTGGATGGATTGTAATACCCCGTTCCCGGAATACGTACTTAGTTGCGTATTCAGTTTTTCGATCGTATTTTTCGATTTACTTCCTGTATTTGACCGATTTCAGTTTTAAAAATCATTTTCCAATATTATATATTTTCTATGATTTTCTGGAATTTTCCTGAATTTAATTAAATATTTTCAAAACCGGTGTCGACCAGTGCCGCTGATCGATTCTCAGATTTTTAATTCACAAACAGTTAGGAATTTCTAGAAAGTCCTTTAGACTTTATTTCTTAGAATCATATTTTCTATCTAAATACTTTTTCTGAGAATTTTATGAATTATGAAAATTCCAACGGAGTCGGTAGATAACTGATTCCGGGATTTTTAGTTTTAAAACTATAAATTATTTCTTAAAACGAATTTCACCATGAGTCTTAAAATATTATTCTTGATTTTTGGTAAAATTTTCGGGTCGTTCCGAGATACTTGAATTTCGGACGATTTCGGTATTTTCCGAAATGTTTCCGCATCTTCGATTTAAACCTGGGAAATTGTCTTTTCAACTTTTTAAATTTTAAACCAAAGAAAATATCTTTCCTTTTTATAATTCTTTTCCTTTTCCCTTTTTCTTGATTTTCCTTTACTTCCTTCACAAGCCTCAAAATTTTCCAATTTTTCAATAATTCCACTTTCTCCAAAATTCCACCAACTCCCACCTACTTCCTCATTTAATGCATCTCTTACTCTCTCTCTCCCATGGCCAGCCAAGTGGCCAAGTGAGGGACACCTCACCCTCTCCTATTTGCAATAAACCCCCTCTCAATTACATTATTTGCAACTCCTTTACAAAATCTAAAACCTATATAAACATTTTCTTTACATTTCTTTTCCTTTTTCTTCATTTCACCAAAGTATTAGCCTTCACCATTTCCCTCTCCATCTCAACTTCAACCACCTACTTCCAAAACAACACCACAAGATCATCATCTCCACCTCAAGCAACCATTTTGGAACTTGGATCGTAGCTTTCTTCGCCGCCAAAGATCACCTTGGTGCTATTCGTCGACAACGACCCTTTCGATCGCATAAAACGTCGATTGATCACTCCTAGTGAGTATTTTTACTCACCAAGACTTGTAAACTTCCTAGTATACTTGTATTTCCACATCTTGTACACTTGTGCCTTCAAAATCATATTTTTGACCTTCAAATTCGACCAGCAAATTCTGTTCTGTACGCTATTTTCAGGCCACGATTAGTCGACTGGACCTAGGGGTTAGTCGACTAATCCATCTAGTTGAACCATAACCTTTTTCTGAAACTCAGTTTTAGTCGACTTACCCTGGTTATTAGTCGACTAACCTTTTCTGGAAATAACCTCAACTCTCTGGAAATCACTGTTAGTCGACTACCCCTTTTACCCTAGTCGACTAACTTTTCCTGAACCAGAAACTCAACTCTCTGTATCTCAGATTTAGTCGACTTACGTATCTGTTAGTCGACTTGAGTTCACTGTTAGTCGACTACCCTTTTTCCCTAGTCGACTAACTTTCCCTGAAACAGAATCTCAACTCTCTGGAACCCAGTTTTAGTCGACTAATTCAGACTGTTAGTCGACTAGAGACCACTATTAGTCGACTAACCCTTCCACCTAGTCGACTAATTTAGGCTGTTTATTATAGTTGATTTCTTTTCTGAAATTTGATCTTGCCCTTGATACATATGTGATATATTATCCTTGCTTATGCTTCATAACTGGTACTTCATGACATGTTACTTGATGGACATTACTTCTTGTTACTTCATGACTTATTATTGTGTAGTCTCATTCCATAACTTGTTAATAAATGGATATCACCACTTATCATGCCATCACTTGAACCAAGCATGATACACTTGACTTTTGTATAAAATGGACCAACTTATATTGGGTCGGGGGAAAACATGCGGATATCGATATGTGTTCGTGTTTACAGTGGTTTTAAGAATGTTGTGCAACTCATGTTCCGGTCTGACCTGTGGGCCACCAGGGGACCGAGGGGAGTGCTTGCTCCCTCCTTACTGGTACTATCATGATAAGGGCATACATAAGTCCCTCCTGTTAGCCTAGCGGCTGGTTTCCGTCATCAAGCAACGGAACAATCCTGGACCGTTGTCCCGGGAATGTACGGGACCCACTGTAAACATAGTTCGTCGATACAACCGCTAGTTTCCAATAACAACCTTGCTTTACTAGGATATGGATCTATGTGCGCTGGGACGCTGGGTCACATAGCTAGATATCACAGTAAGACAAGTAATAATAATAATAGACTTTAACTGTGGATCCATTGTATTCTGATTTTATTTCTTAATGCTTCCATTATTCGTTGATTGATATTCATATTACTGTTCTAACTTCCTTATCCTTGTTTTATAGCCATTTGGCTGTAGCCTATTCATTGTTGGGAGGTCCTGACTCCCTTGGATTTGTATGTTCAGGTTCCGAAGCTTGGATCGAAGTGGAGCCATCCACAGAAGATCGAGCTTTCTTTAGTGAGCAGGCCGATTAGCTCCAGTCTTTGTGCCAGATCTCTCTTTTTGACTCACGGGATCTTCATCCTACTCGTGAGCATTTTGTGTTTATATTGTATCTTTTGCTTTTGAACTTGGTTGTGATAAAAGATACATGAAATGTGTAATATTTTATCATATTTTGTGATGACTTGTACCTGTACTTTTATGTTGGCATATGAATGGATATCACGCTTTGTCGTGTACTCTGATCTTTGTTGTACTAAATGCTTAGCGTATATACTTGGGGGCACTTTCCGACCTACGTATATACGTCGCAGTGACGTCTCCGTATTCGTGGAATCGGGGCGTTACATTTAGAGTTATAACTTTCATATCAAAAGGAGAGTTTTTCAAGAGTGTTTTTGAAAAAGAGATTTCTTGAGTTTTTTACCACCAAATCAATCCTAATTTTCTCACACACACTTGAGTTATCCATTGCTAAATCAATCCTCTAGGGATCTTTATTGTGAGAGAGTTTTTAGGTGATCAAAGTGTTAAGATCACCAAAGTGTTTCATCTTGTATTTGAGGAGGCAGACTTGCGAGTTCGCGTTGTTTCGAGTTCTAGTGAGAGCTTGGTGTAGATGTGCGGCCTCGGCAAGCTAGTGTGCTTGCGGTGTGTTGTTCTTGCGGGAACAAGAGGGGAACTAGTGAGTCCAAGGAGTTCTAGTGTGAACAGGTTGTAGGTGTTGCCGCACCGAGTGATCCAGTAGGATCGATTTTTAGTGAAAATCCTTCATAGTATTGAAGGCGGGGACGTAGAGTAAGGGTGCTCGAATCTCGAAACAAATCTTCCATGTTTGTGATTGCTCTCTCTATCTCTCACTTGTGTTTATATCTTGCATACTAACATTGCTTATTTCTTTATATACTTGATATATCTTATGCTTAATTGTTATATGCTTGGGATTGTTTGCTCACACTTGTATTCAACCAAGAGAGCCATAGCGGCACTTCAACTTTTATCTAGAGGAATCTTGAGGAGATAGTCCAGAGCCCTTCACCGGGAATTCGGCTAAACTCTTGTATTATACCTTGTGTGTTTAGCATAATAATTTTTAGTTTACTTAAATAGTTTTTAATTCTGCATTAATTCATCATTAGATTAGCTAGTCACTTATTCACCCCCCTCTAGGTGATTTCAATTGGTATCAGAGCTTGATGCTCTTGATTTGGGTCTAATGGTTGCTAAAACAAATGAAACAACCAATGAAGTTAAGAATGTACCGTGTAGCTTGTGGCTAACGGGTCGAGTCCACGAGGAGGGATGCGATAGAAGCGTTTCGGTGAAGTAAATAGAAACAAAGAAGTGTGTTCGTTTTTTTTTAGAAAAGAGAATGGAAGGAAAAGAGATGAAAAAGAGAAATTTCAACTTTCAGAAAAGGATTTGGAGAAAGTGATTTGTAAAAAGCTTTAAGAGTTGTGATGTTGTTTTATAATGTGAAATCAAATCTGGGCTTACTATCTTCCTACTCACTTGTTCATTCTTCTCTTACAATATTAAGTCCCTCGGGTTCATTTGCAAGACTTACAGTTGATTCTTCTTAGAGAGCTTTGAGTAAAGCACATAAGATGTTAGAAGATGTTGAGTCTTTTTCTTTTAAGAAATCAGAGAATCGGATGTTAAAAAATCAAGCGCGAAGAGCAAGCATTAATTAAAAACGATTCGAGCGATGTTCAAGAAAGAGTTGTGGATTCAACTATCTATGCCCATCCTCATGTGCCTTCAAGAACACTTTCAAAAAGAAAGGCTTGTAAGGGAGGCATGCATATGAGTCATTGGGACTTTTTCTTTAAAAAAACAGAGGAGAAGAAAACAAGAGAAAGGAGATAGCTAGCCCAGAAAACCCTTTAGTTATTCATGGAAAACGACAAAGCAAAAATAAACATGCGCAACATACCGAAACACGAATGGAGAAAAGATGGCTTGCTCTTGAATTGCTGTCACTTCAATCTTTGATTACAAGCTCTCAGTCCTCTCTCTCACACGCTTTTTAAACTGAACTACAAAGTAAACAACAGAGTTACAACTTGTGTTCTAACTAACAATGAACCTAGATCCTAAGAAAAAAAAGCAAGGTTTAATCCTAGTCTTCGCTGCCTTTTTCTCTGCTGAAGGAGGTATTTATAGCCAAAAACCCAACAACCAAGATCCCGGGGAGGTCGGGGGAGCAAACGCTCCCCCTAACTCCCCAAGATTGCCGCAAAAACGCGGCTTTTGCCGCGTTTTTGCGGCATTGGTGTGGCCAGGTGGCCACACCAAAAGGGGGGAGCTTCCTGGGGTGAAGGGCTTCTCGCATATATGGTTGATTTTCTTGTTTCTTCTTCAACCACTGACTGAATCAACATTTGATTTTCTTGGCTCCGATTCCTCGATTAAAGGAGGGATTTTCTCAACTCCTTGATAGCCCAGATTTCTTCACTTCGAGTTTAATCTGAATTATTTCAGAATAAAGTGGGCTTTTGGGCTTGTTCCTCATTTATTTCTTTGAGCATTTGGGCCTACATTTAGCAAAGAAAAAGACAATTATTAATATCATTTATTAGCAAACAAGTATGGTAAAGTGACAACATAAATGCAATGTATGTGACAAATCACACCCCCACACTTATCTTTTGCTCGCCCTCGAGCAAAACATTAGACTAACTTGAATCAATTATTAGACCACTTTCGCAGGTCACTCGATTGCACTGAGCATGTGCAACAAGCCGTTGAACCTCTAGGTCACCCCTAGAGGACGAGTTTTGTCTCGTGAGGGTTTTCAGCGGATTACACCCACAAAATCCAAAAAGGAAAAAGGTTAGTATTTTCGAAAAGCATTTTTTTTTCTTTTTTTCTTTTTTTTTTTTTTGGAAGGCGAAAATATTTGAAGTATATTTGTGAGAGTTTAAGTAATCTATAAGTTATAGAAATATCAAATTTTTCATTCCTAAACTTAGTCTCCATTCAAAAACATGTTGTTAATTAAAGTAAGGAGTCAAACTGTACTTCTCATCTAGTCTATTAATTTACCCTGAGTCGTACGCACCATCGTGACTGTGAAGTTTACTAAGGGTTCTTCAACATTAACTCTTATGCCTCATATTTATTTATTTTATTGTGAACTTTTATTCCTCCATTTCATTAGGCTTTCTAATCTGCCCATGTAACGAGCTTTCAGTCGGTGACACCCAAACCAGACGGTTTTAGGGCACCAGGTGAGAAAACACCCCTAAGGACCTAAACACCCGAGCAGATAAGGCCACGAAACCAAGGTTTTTATTTACACTATGTAACCCTTTTAGGCGTGAATACTTACGCTTCATGAGGCACAAGTACCCAGCTTAATCAGAGGATACACATTATTTATACGAGGTACCCCTTTTAGGCGTGAATACTTATGCTTCATGAGGCATAAGTACCCAGCTTAATCAGAGAATACCTTTTTTTTTTTTTTTCAAACTTGTCTAATTATCTTTTGCATAAATACTAAGGCTTGCTTAGGCCAAAGCACCTAGCTACTCAATAATTAGACTCTTTTTTTTTTATAAGGCATAAGAGTCTCTGTTTTCAAACCCTAAGTGTGTGAGTGTATTTTGTGTGCATATGTCATCAAGGAAAATATCAAGACTAAATTACTTCCCAGATTTTCTTCCTAACCCTAAAAATCAAACAAGTTATCTTATTTTGACCAAGTGAAAGAAATCCTAATTATGATTCCCCTATTCCTTAAAATTGACTTAAATACTTACAAAAAATATATCAAAATATTGTCTACCCTTTTTCAAATTTTTTTTTTTATATATCCATTTTTTTTCTCTTTTTTTTTTCTTTTTTTTTTCTTTTTTTTTTATCAGCTATGTTAGAACCCTCCCCCACACTTATCTCATGCAATGTCCCCAATGTATGAAAGAAATGTATAATTGCATGAAATAAAATGGAAAGTAGGAAAGTTACTGATACACTGGGTCAAAAAGACCCATTACCGTTACCGTTTCATCTACCGGCACCGATTCCAAGAAAGGTTTAAGGCGTTGACCATTTACCTTAAAGTCATTTCCATTCTTGGGGTCACTGATCTCAACTGCGCCGTGTGGAAACACGGTCTTTACAACGAATGGCCCAGTCCATCGTGATTTCAATTTTCCTGGGAAAAGATGAAGCCTAGAATTGTAGAGTAAGACTTTTTGACCAGGGACAAAGGTTTTTCTTATGATGTGCTTGTCATGGAAAATCTTCACTCTATCTTTAGTGATCCTAGCATTTTCATAGGCCTCATTTCTCAATTCCTCCAATTCGGAAATTTGTAATTTCCGAAGGTCACCGGCCTTAGTCAAATCGAAATTCAACTGCTTGATTGCCCATAAGGCTCGGTGTTCTAACTCAACGGGCAAGTGACAAGGTTTGCCATAGACTAACCTATAGGGAGACATTCCTAAAATCGTCTTGAAAGCGGTCCTGTAGGCCCATAGAGCATCTACAAGTTTTAAGGACCAATCTTTCCGGTTTGGTTCACAGTTTTCTCCAATATAAGTTTGACTTGTCTATTTGAAACCTCAACTTGCCCACTGGTTTGAGGATGATATGGTGTGGACAACTTGTGAGTTATGGCATACTTTCGCATAAGGGCTTCAAAAGATCTATTGCAAAAGTGGGTGCCATTATCACTGATGATAGCACGAGGGGTTCCGAAGCGGGAAAAAATGTTCTCTCCCAGAAACTTTATGACAACTTTGTTATCATTAGTTTTACACGGAATGGCTTCTACCCACTTAGACACGTAGTCCACAGCAACCAATATGTATTGGTTCCCAAATGAGTTAGGAAATGGACCCATAAAGTCGATGCCCCAAACATCGAAGAGTTCTATTTCTAGAATTGGGTTGAGGGGCATCATATTTCGATGTGAGATCCTACCTACCATTTGGCATCTAGGGCACGTCTTGCAATAATCATAGGCATCCTTGAACAGAGTGGGCCAATAAAACCCGCTTTGTAGCACCTTTTCAGCAGTCTTGCGGGGACCAAAGTGTCCACCGCATGTAAGTTCGTGACAGAAGGACAGAACACTCCTAACCTCCTCATCGGAATGCATCTCCTAATAATTTGGTCGGAACAGTACTTGAAAAGATACGGTTCCTCCCAAAGAAATACCGGACTTGGGATAAGAACCGGTGAACTTCATTTTTGGACCAATGAGACGGAGTTTGGTTTGTGACTAAGTAATTCACTATATCAGCAAACCAAGGTTCCCTAGAGATAGCTAAGAGATGTTCATCAGGAAAATCCTCATTGATGGGTAATTCGTTGCATGGAGAATTGGGAATCCGTGAGAGATGGTCAGCAACGACATTTTCTACACCTTTCTTGTCTCGAATTTCGAGATCAAATTCTTGAAGAAGGAGGATCCAACGAATGAGTCGGGCCTTGGCATCCTTCTTCATCATTAGATACCTAAGTGCAGAATGATCGGTGAAGATGGTAGTTTTGGACCCTAGTAGGTAGGGGCGAAACTTCTCTAAGGCAAACACTACTGCCAAGAATTCCTTCTCGGTCGTAGTGTAGTTCAGTTGAGCGTCATTGAGAGTCCTACTAGAGTAGTAGATCACATGCTGCTTGTTATCAATACGTTGTCCTAGGACAGCGCCTATGGCAAAATCAGAAGCATCGCACATAATCTCAAACGGCTTAGACCAATCCGGGGCAGATATGATTGGTGCAGAAATCAGCTCTCTCTTAAGCTTCTCCCAAGAAGTGATGCAGTCAGCATCGAAAGTGAAGGACACATCCTTAGCTAACAGATTAGTCAAGGGCCTAGCAATTTTGCTAAAATCCTTGATAAATCTACGGTAGAAACCAGCGTGTCCTAGGAAGGATCTAATGTCCTTAACGCATTTGGGCATGGGAAGCTTAGCAATAACCTCGATTTTGGCTCTATCCACTTCTATTCCTTTCTTGGATATTTCATGACCCAAGATAATTCCATGTTTCACCATGAAGTGGCATTTCTCCCAGTTTAGTGTCAAATGTTTTTCAGCACAACGTTGGAGGACGAGTTCAAGATGGTGGAGACATTGAGTGAATGAATCTCCGTAGATGGAGAAATCATCCATGAAGATTTCTAAGAAGCGCTCTACCATGTCAGAGAAAAGACTCAACATGCAACGTTGAAATGTTGCTGGGGCATTGCATAAGCCGAATGGCATTCGACGATAAGCAAATGTCCCAAATGGACAGGTAAACGTGGTCTTTTCTTAGTCCTCAGGAGCGATAGGGATCTGGTTATAGCCCGAGTAACCGTCCAAGAAGCAGTAGTACTCGTGACCCGCTAAACGTTCAAGCATCTGATCAATGAAGGGAAGTGGAAAGTGGTCCTTACGAGTTGCAGCATTCAGTTTCCTATAGTCAATGCAAACTCGAATCTTCGTGGGAAGTCGAGTTTGAACCAACTCTTTGTTCTCGTTTTCCACTACGGTGAAACCAGATTTCTTTGGGACTGCGTGGACAGGACTGACCCATTGGCTATCCGAAATGGGATAAATTATCCCATTGTCTAAGAGTTTTATAATTTCAGCATGAACAGCCTCTTGCATAATAGGGTTTAACCTACGCTGCGGGTCTCTCTTGGGTGTGGCGTCTTCATTGAGATGGATGCGGTGTTGAACGATGGTTGGACTTAATCCCTTAATATCAGTCATAGTCCACCCGATGGCTTCCTTATGTTTCCTTAGAATATCTTTCAAATCTTTTTCTTCCCTGTCATTTAAATGAGAGGCAATGATGACGGGAAAGGTCTCTTGTTCGCCTAGATAGGCGTACTTGAGATGCGCAGGAAGGGCTTTCAATTCTAAGGAAGAGGAAGGCTCACTAGAAGGACTAGTCAAATCTGTTGGCTCCATAGTTGGTGAAATCGGGTTTGAAGCCCAATTCACGGCAGAATCTACCACCTGATCGAGATTAAAGTCATCAGACTCTAACTCGAAGTCAATCTCCATTTCTGATTCCAATTCTTCCCCGTGTTCACTTGTCAAGTTCTCAATTTGGTTTACTTCAAAAGTTTGGTCCTCGATGTCACGGGGTTGTTTTCCTAGATGGAAGACATTGACTTCTCTAGTCATGTCTCCAAAGGTTAACCTCATAGACCCATTCCTACAATTGATGATGGCATTAGCAGTGGCAAGGAATGGTCGACCTAGGATGACCGGAGTTTGAGCCCTACGATTGGAGTTGGACACAGGTTGTATCTCCAAAACTATGAAATCGACAGGGTATATGAACTCCCCTACCTGGATCAGGACATCATTAATTTCCCCTTTTGGAACTTTAACAGAACGGTCAGCCAGTTTGATGGTGACTCGAGTTGGACTAAGGTCACCCAACCCGAGTTGTTGATAAACAGAGAATGGGAGCAAGTTGATACTTGCCCCCAAGTCAAGAAGTGCACGACTAATCTCGGCTTGTCCTATTGTGCAGGCAATGGTAGGGCTACCTGGATCTTTGTACTTGACAGGGATAGGACCCGAAAATAGCTCACTAATATTAGTGGCTAGGAAGACTTTCTTAGGAACATTAGTCTTTCTCTTCTTGGTGCACATGTCCTTAAGAAACTTAGCATAGGAAGGAACTTGTTGGATGGCATCAAGAAGTGGCACATTTATTTTCACTTGATTAAACATCTCTATTATCTTGTCCATGTGCGGATTTTGCTTATTGTTTTTCAGCCTATTCGGAAATGGTACTATAGGCTGGTGCACCTGGCTGGCTGACTTGTCTTTTTCAGACTCGTCAGATTTGGAAGAGCTTGGATTGGTTGAGGTGGAAGCTTGATTGTGGTTGTGCTGAATAGGATTGGTGGGTGTTGACACTTGGTTATCAACTTTCTTTCCTGACCTCAATGTATGCACAGCATTACATTGATTGAATGAAGGATCCTCAGCCAAATGAGCTTGTTGGGAATTCCTCGGATTGGTGACTGGCTGACTAGGCAGGGTACCCTTTTGTCTCTCATTCTGTGGGTTGGCTAGTTGGCTCATTTGAACCTCTAACCTCTGAATGGTTTGCATGAGAGTGTCTTGATTTTTTATATATCTCTCCATGTTCCTTTCAAAGTCAGTCATTCTCCTTTCCAATTGAGGATTCTGGAAGGAGGATTGTGGAGATTGGTTAGGAAAGTTCTGTTGATAATTTGGAAAGCTTGGTGGATGGTTGGGAGAATTATGATGGAAATTGGAGAAGTTGGGTTGATGATTGGAAGAATTGTTACCTTGATGGAAGTGGTTAGCATGATTGGATCGTGAATGGTCATTGTTGTTCTGGCTCCATGAGAAATTTGGGTGATTTCTCCAGCCGGGATTGTACGTTGGGGCGTAAGGGTTATTGTTCGGCCTTGAAAAGGCCGCATTCATCGGTTCGTGGTAGGATTGCTGAGCTTGAAACACTGGGCATTCCTCAAACACATGGTTCATGGCTTGACAATAAGTGCAGCCCGGGGGTGGAAATTGGTTCGGGCTGACTTGATTGACTGGACTTGGTTCTTTTGTCTCTAGAGCTTCCAGTCTTCTAGCTAAATTAGCTAACTTAGCCTCATTAGCGATGGACGATTCTATGGAATGGAGACCTCCTTTCGAAGAGATGGAGTTAGGATTCTTAGGGGTCTCACTCGCAGATTCCCATTGAATGGTTTTCTCAGCTAAATTTTCATACAAATCCCATCCCTCATCTTCATCTTTCTGCAAGAAACCCCCTTGGCACATACTTTCTAGGAGGGTTTTGGTGGAATAGTCTAAACCGTCATAGAGAATTTGGCATTGTCGCCATTTCTCTATTCCATGATGTGGACATTGGACAAGGAGGTCCTTAAAGCGTTCAAAGTACCTCCAGAACGGTTCACTAGGCTCTTACTTAAATTGCATGATCGTCTTCCTAATGAGAGCGGTTTTATGGATAGGATAGAATTTCTTCAAGAAGACCTTGATGAAACCATCCCAAGATGTGATGGAACCGGCTGCTAAGCTATAGAGCCACTTTTTCGCTAGGTCCTTAAGTGCAAACGGGATAAATCTCAACCTAATAGCATCGTCTACAAGGTGTGGGATTTTCATCATAAGACATACTTCCTCAAATTCTCTTATGAAGAAGTAGGCATCTTCGGACTCTAGACCATGAAATTTGGGGAGTGTGTTGATGAATTGAGGCTTGAGCTTGAAATTGTATTCACCAACCGATGGAAGTGAAATGCACGATGGAAGTGAGGTCCTAATGGGGTAGAACCTATCCTGCAGTGATGTGGATTGAGCCATTACCGGATCTGGTCTTGGTTCAAACTTAGGTGGTGATGTGATTCTAGTCAACCTAGATGAATTAGGGTCTCTCGACCACACTTGCATACACAATCACAATCACAATCACAACAAGTTCAAACAGTAGTCAACAATGAAATCAACCGAGCCTAGTCTAAGGTATCCTTGACCTAGACAACTCCTAACTGGTTGATTGTCCACAAGAGGTAGAATGTAGACCTTGACCACAAGCTAATCAGCTAGGTCGGGGCAAGAGTGATGGGAGGTTTTCCGTCAAATGACGTTCCTTAATTAAATAACCACAACTCTTCGGGCTTTCGGCCCTCAATCCCTTTCCTTGACACTGATTTTACAGGAGTCAATTTCCAACACTTTTCCTCTTTAGGATAATCTCCTATTGAGTTCGAGATGTCCCTAAGGCCAACGTCTATCAAATTTTAATTAGGCTTAGGTTGTGCGTGCTTGGAGATGGTTTGTGGGCTAAGGAAGGGTAATGACTTCCCCACCTTATCTTGATTAGGGTTTTGCCCTTAGAATTGATTAGTGCAAGTGTGCAAGATATAGGAAAGTAGCATTCAAAAGCAATAACACCCAAGAATGTTTCCTAAACTATATGCTATGCATACATACCTTGTCTCCAGCTCTCTTCAACAGTAATTGTAAAGAAAACGTAATTAGACAAATGCCTAGAATGCAAGTCTAAACGTTTTTTTAAACAATTCACAATCATTCAAATTACTGTTGGATTAAAACAGGGATGGTGATAACAAACTAGCACAAATATGACATAAAAAACTAGAAATTTTTGCAAGCAATATGTCCTGCAAAACAAAGTTTTTAGTAGTCCCAAAAAAATTTCAGATTTGCAAAGCAATTTCTTGAAATTCTGTTTCCTACTTTCGAGAGTAGGGGCACAGAATTTTCAAGTCTTCTTGGCAAAGCTTGAATGCTAGATCTTGATCTTCAATGTCCCTGAAACAAACACACAAGAGTTGTTAAAACAACTACACCGTTCCCTCCCCGGCAACGGCGCCAAATTTGGTTGCTAAAACAAATGAAACAACCAATGAAGTTAAGAATGTACCGTGTAGCTTGTGGCTAACGGGTCGAGTCCACGAGGAGGGATGCGATAGAAGCGTTTCGGTGAAGTAAATAGAAACAAAGAAGTGTGTTCATTTTTTTTCTAGAAAAAGAGAATGGAAGGAAAAGAGATGAAAAAGAGAAATTTCAACTTTCAGAAAAGGATTTGGAGAAAGTGATTTGTAAAAAGCTTTAAGAGTTGTGATGTTGTTTTATAATGTGAAATCAAATCTGGGCTTACTATCTTCCTACTCACTTGTTCATTCTTCTCTTACAATATTAAGTCTCTCGGGTTCATTTGCAAGACTTACAGTTGATTCTTCTTAGAGAGCTTTGAGTAAATCACATAAGATGTTAGAAGATGTTGAGTCTTTTTCTTTTAAGAAATCAGAGAATCGGATGTTAAAAAATCAAGCGCGAAGAGCAAGCATTAATTAAAAACGATTCGAGGGATGTTCAAGAAAGAGTTGTGGATTCAATTATCTATGCCCATCCTCATGTGCCTTCAAGAACACTTTCAAAAAGAAAGGCTTGTAAGGGAGGCATGCATATGAGTCATCGGGACTTTTTCTTTAAAAAAAACAGAGGAGAAGAAAACAAGAGAAAGGAGATAGCTAGCCCAGAAACCCTTTAGTTATTCATGGAAAACGACAAAGCAAAAATAAACATGCGCAACATACCGAAACACGAGTGGAGAAAAGATGGCTTGCTCTTGAATTGCTGTCACTTCAATCTTTGATTACAAGCTCTCAGTCCTCTCTCTCACACGCTTTTTAAACTGAACTACAAAGTAAACAACAGAGTTACAACTTGTGTTCTAACTAACAATGAACCTAGATCCTAAGAAAAAAAAGCAAGGTTTAATCCTAGTCTTCGCTGCCTTTTTCTCTGCTGAAGGAGGTATTTATAGCCAAAAACCTAACAACCAAGATCCCAGGGAGGTCGGGGGAGCAAACGCTCCCCCTAACTCCCCAAGATTGCCGCAAAAACGCGGCTTTTGCCGCGTTTTTGCGGCATTGGTGTGGCCAGGTGGCCACACCAAAAGGGGGGAGCTTCCTGGGGTGAAGGGCTTCTCGCATATATGGTTGATTTTCTTGTTTCTTCTTCAACCACTGACTGAATCAACATTTGATTTTCTTGACTCCGATTCCTCGATTCAAGGAGGGATTTTCTCAACTCCTTGATAGCCCAGATTTCTTCACTTCGAGTTTAATCTGAATTATTTCAGAATAAAGTGGGCTTTTGGGCTTGTTCCTCATTTATTTCTTTGAGCATTTGGGCCTACATTTAGCAAAGAAAAAGACAATTATTAATATCATTTATTAGCAAACAAGTATGGTAAAGTGACAACATAAATGCACTGTATGTGACAAATCATCTAACAATCTAGAGTTAAAAATCCTTATTTTTGGCTAATCACAATATTTATTCACACACATTGATTTCATGTCACCTCCCATGTTTGATATTCTTAACATCCAAACTTGGAAGGTTAAGATGTCAATGTATCTCAAAGCCCTAGGTATTCATGTTTATTTTATCACTATTAAAGACTCTTATTGTTTAAATGGCAAATATCTTGAGGCTAATGCAAAAGCCATCCATGCCCTTAAGTCCACCCTAAATGATGAATATTTATTTAGGATTTCTAACTTTGATTCAGCTTTTGTAGTATGAAACACTATAGTCTCCCTTGACGAACAAAAGCAATATTATGCGGGGAGTGACTCGGATGATGGAAGTGATACTTCCAACTTGTGCTACACGGTCCAAGGGGATAACCCCCTTGAGGTAAATTCTGAATCCGAGCTTGATGAGGATGTTGACTTATCATATGATGATCTTGCTTCATTTTGTCAACAACTTCTTAAAAAATATGACTTGCTTAAAAAGGATAATAAGAAATTGAAAAATAAATTTGATTCCATGTTAAAAGAAAAGAATTCCTTTCAAAATAAATTGGAATGCATTTTAAAAGAAAAAGATATGTTGAAAACGGATAATATTTCCTTGACTTCTGTTCGCGATTCGAAATTCATGAAAAACTCCATCGTTGTTGAATCACGTACAAGTTATAAAACCTAAACTTACTAAAATCTTTTTGGCAAAGTGTGTAGTGGCAAGTATAGGATCGAATCCACAGAGACTTGTTCTTGAAATTTTAGTTTTTAAAAATCTCACTTTTATCTTATTCTAGTTGAGAAATCCCTTGGATGAAGATTAGAATTTTGTTTTTTTTTATAAATAAATAAATAAATAAAGATCTTGAAGAAGGAAGCAAAAGAAAAATAAAAATATGAAAAAAGCAAAAGAAGAAAGAAATACTAACCTTTTTGCGAAGATTTGAATACCCAAAATAAGAAAAAAAATTAAAAGATTGGTACGAAGGGAAAAGGAAGATGAACCAGTGAACTTATTTCTTATCGTCGCCTTGTTGTCTCTCTCCTCCAAGCGATGCTGAAACAAAAGAAGCTAATAAATGAAAAGAGATGACTTCATGGAATCAAATATGAAAGAAAAGAATAACAAAAAAAATAAAGAGAAAATTAAAGAAAAACTTAGACTGAACGCCGCAAGATCGTGAAGAAGAATTCTGAATTTTATTCCATAAGCGTCAAATACAAAACTTTTGACCTCTCCAATCTCGCATTACAACGCTCAAAACTTTCTTTTTCTAGCTTTTGAGCCCTCTGGTATCCTCTCATCTCTCAATGAATACAGGTATTTATAGGAAAAATAATGATAAGGGAGAGTTTTAGGGAGATAGAAAGAGTTGGCTATTTTTGAATTTCAATCTTCCCCTTATCTCCAAACTGGATTTATCTAGAATTCTGTTCTGCAGCTTGATGGAGTGTTGATTGCTGAATATTGCTTAACAGATGATAGAATTTGAAATAGTGATCAACATAAGAGTTGTAGACCTTTAAATATTCTTTCTGGATCATCTTGAATCATCAGATTTGAAATTTTGTAGCAAAAGTTATGATTCAAATAGTAAAATATATCCAGTCAAAATCTGAGTCAAACTTGCTTCATCCCATCCGTTGATCTTCTCTGTATTTGATATTATCCTCGGTTCATCTTTAGCTAACCAAAATGGATTTATAGAAATTTGAATTTTACCGGTTTCCATTTGGTGTTATCTTTCTGATTTGCTCTGATCTTCAGCTGAATATTTCCCACAATCCTTGATTTGTTCTAACTAAATCTGGGATCACCTCAGCTAACCAAATAGATCCAGTTAAATCTGATTTTAACTGGTATTTATTTGGTTTAATCCTCTTTCTCTTCATTATTATCTTCTGCAAAATAGATATTTAAGACAAGAAAATTAGCAAATTTATTACACGATAAATGTAGGAGTGTAATGAAAAGAATGCAAAATATGTGTACGATCACACCCCCACACCTATCTTTTGCTTGTCCTCGAGCAAAACAAAACTAACCTAAATTTTTTATTGGACCACTTTCGCATGTCACGCGATTGCACTTAGCATGTGCAACAAGCCTTTAAACCTCTAGGTTACCCCTAGAGGAGGAGTTATAGTCTCCTGAGGGTTTTCAGTAGATTACACCCACAAAATCCATAAAGAAATGAAATAATTTGTTAGTATTTTTGAAAATACATTTTGAAAAGAAGAGAAACTATTTGAAGTGTTTTTACAAGTATTAAGAAACTTGTAAGTTATAAGAGTATCGAATTATTCATCCCTAGACTTAGCCTCTATTCAAATATTTGTTATCAATTAAGGTTAGGAATAAAATTATATTCTCATCTAGTCTATTATTTTACCCTAAGTCATATGCATCTTATGACCGTGAATATTTTGACTAAGGGTTCTTCAACTCTAACTCTTATGTCTTATTTGTATTATTTGTATATATAAGGGTGGTAATATTCCTTAGCTTTTTAGGCTTTCTAATTTGCCCATGTAATGAGCCTTAGTCGGTGACTCCTAAGCCGGACGGTTTTAGGGCACCGGGTGAGAAAACACCCCAAGGACTTAAGACTCAAGCAAATAAGGCCACAAAACTAAGGATTTATTTGGTGATATGAACCACTTTTAGGCGTGAATAATCATGCTTTATGAGGCACAAAAATCTAGCTTAATCAGAGGATTCTTATTATATATAATATATATTTTTTCTTTTTTTCTTTTTTTTTGAAGGCATAAGAATCTTTGTTTTTAAACCCTAAGTATGTAAGTATATAAAAGATGCATATTTTATCAAGGTAAAAATCAAGACTGGATTACTTTTTCAATTTTTTCTTCCTATCCCTAGAAATTAAACAAATATTCTTATTTCAACCAAGTATAAGAAATCCTAATTATGGTTCTCTTATTCCTTAAAATTAACTTAATTTCTTGCAAAAATAAGTCAAAGTATTATTTTTCTTTTCAAAAAATTTTTTTTGGTAACAAAGAAAATTTTTTTATATATATTTTTATTTTTTAATCTTTTTTTTATTATTATTATTTCTTTTTTAGAAAACCTATGTTAACCCTCCCCCACACTTATCTCATGCATTGTCCTCAATGTATGAATGAATGCATAACATGCTACAAATGTAAGAATGTGAAGGGTAGGTAGTACCTGATGAGGACGAGTGGATGTCATTCATCATTGTCCAGTTAAGAGAAAAAATACAAAAACTATAATACATAAATGGATCCCTAATATATATAGAGATCAATCCTGATAAACAGGATCTTCCAGAAGGATTTCCTCCACTTCAGAGCTCAGATACTCACGGTATGATTTTAAACGATGGCCATTTACTTGAAAAGTGGTACCATCCGTGGTATTGTGGACCTCAACTGCACCATGTGAGTGTACCTTATGAACAATGTATGGACCAGTCCAACGAGATTTCAGTTTTTCTGGAAAGAGATGTAGACGGGAATTGTACAGCAAGAATTTTTACCCTGGTTGAAATTCCTTCCGAGTTATGATCCTATCATGCATAATCTTCATACGATCCTTATTCCGTTTTGAACAGTCATATGCATCATTCCTTATCTCTTCAAGCTCATCTAGTTGAAGCTTCCTAGACTCTCCTGCCTTGTCTAGATAAAAATTTAGGCGTTTGATTGCCCAGTATGCTTTATATTCTAACTCGACAGGAAGATGGCAAGCCTTGCCATAAACTAACCTATATGGAGACATTCCAATAGGAGTTTTGAATGCAGTTCTATATGCCCATAAGGCAACAGTCAGGCGAAGAGACCAATCTTTTCTAGTGGTGTTCACAGTTTTCTCTAGAATGGTCTTGATGGCTCGATTAGAAACCTCTACTTGACCACTAGTCTGTGGATGGTAAGGGTGGCTACTCTATGATTAATGCAATATTTTCTCATTAAGGCTTCAAATGTACGATTGCAGAAATGTTTTCCACCATCGCTGATGATTGCACGAGGAAGGCCAAAACGAGAGAATGCATTCTCTTTCAAGAAGTTTACCACAACTTTGTGGTCATTAGTTTTACATGCTACCGCCTCTATCCATTTAGAGACGTAGTCAACTGCTACAAGGATATATTGGTATCCATGGGATATAGGAAAGGGACCCATGAAGTCAATGCCCCAAACATCGAAGATTTCGACAACTAAGATCGGGTTTAAAGGCATTTCATTCCGGCGTGCAATCTTCCCTAATCGTTGACAACGATTACATGATTGACAATAGACATGAGCGTCACGAAATGGAGTGGGCCAATAAAAACCACATTGCAAAATTTTTGCAGCAGTTTTCTTCCCACTAAAATGACCTCCACAGGCTTGGTCATGGCAAAATGAAAGGATGCTCCTAAATTCTGAGTCAGGAATGCAGCGTCGAATGATCTGATCGGGACAGTACTTGAACAAGTATGGTTCATCCCAGAAGAACCATTTGATCTTAGCTAAGAAACGCAATCGTTTTTACTTGGTCCATGAATCGGGCATCTATTCCGTGACAAGATAATTCACAATCTCAGCATACTACGGAACAATTGAAGAGGAGACGGACATTAACTGCTCATCAGGAAATGTCTCAAGGACAGGTAGTGAGTCAGACACAGATTCGACCACAATCCTAGACAAATGATTTGCTACAACATTCTCAGCTCCCTTTTTATCATGAATTTGTAAATCAAATTCCTGTAGGAGTAAGATCCAACAGATTAAACGAGCTTTAGCATCTTTTTTCGTGAGAAGGTACTTTAAAGCTGCATGATCGGTGTAGATTAGGACCTTAGAACCTATAAGGTATGGACGGAATTTGTTAAGAGCGAAAACGATTGCCAACAACTCTTTTTCAGTGGTGGAATAATTCAGTTGGGCATCGTTAAGAGTCTTACTGGCATAGCAAATGACATGAGAAAGTTTATCCACTCGTTGGCCTAGGACAACCCCTACAGCATAGTCGGAAGCATCACACATCACCTCAAATGGGAGATTCTAATCAGGTGGTCGGATGATGGGTGCCGTGGTTAACTCGGTCTTTAGCCTTTCAAAGGCTTCCAAACAAGAAGGGGTGAACTCAAAAGGAACATCCTTTGCTAGAAGATCACAAAGAGGTTTCGAGATTTTGGAAAATCTTTGATAAAGCGGCGGTAAAATCCAGCATGGCCTAGGAACGATCACACCTCCCGAACAGTTCTAGGAGGTGATAATTTGGTGATTAGCTCTACCTTAGGTTTATCAACCTCTATACCTCTATCAGAAACAATGTGTCCTAAGACAATCCCAGATTTCACCATGAAATAGCATTTTTCCCAATTAAGAACTAGGTTCTTCTCCTTGCATCTTATCAATACCAATGATAGATGATATAAACCCTCATCAAAAGTAGACCCAAAGACAGAGAAGTCATCCATGAAAACCTCTAGAAATCGCTCAACCATATCTGAAAAGATGCTCAACATATACCGCTGAAAAGTAGCCGGTGCATTGCATAGTCCAAAGGGCATGCGACGATATGCAAATGTGCCAAACGGACATGTGAATGTCGTTTTCTCTTGGTCCTCACGGGCAATGTGGATTTGGTTGTATCTTGAATAACCATCGAGGAAGGAATAGTATGCGTGAGCGGAGATACGTTCTAACATTTGGTCGATGAAAGGCAGAGGAAAATGATCTTTCCTACTCATGGAGTTGAGTTTTCTATAGTCTATGCACACTCGCCAACTAGTTTGAACACGAGTTTGAACCAACTCATTGTTCTCATTAGTAACAACTGTGACTCCGGACTTTTTGGGTACAACTTGTATTGAACTAACCCACTGACTATCAGAGATAGGGTAAATGATACCCCCATCTAATAATTTTATTATCTCCGCTCTCACCACCTCTTTCAAAATAGGGTTTAAACGCCTCTGTGGTTCTCTCGAGGTCTTGGCATTCTCTTCAAGATGAATTTGGTGCATTACCACAGAGGGGCTAATTCCCTTGATGTCTACTATGGTCCATCCTATGGCTTCCTTATGTTCCTCAAGAACATCTAGCAACTATTCTTCTTGGTCCTTATCTAAATGAGATGATATGATTACAGGTAAGGTTTCTGACTTACCTAGGAAGGCATACTTTAATGTGTCAGGTAAAGATTTAAGCTCCAACTTGGGAGGCTCAACGATTGATGGAACAGGAACAGATGTTGATAGTGGTGAGAGTTCTACCTTAGGTCTCCATAGATTGGTGTCCATGATGGGGACAGAATCTAACAATGCGTTCACCTCTTCTATAGACTCCTCAATATCAAAATTCATTCCAAAATGGGCCAAGCATTTCTCCAAGGGGTCTTCACAGCAAGATTCCTCAAAGGTGTGATTGACCGACACATCAATCATGTTAATCTCCTTATGATCGTCCATTACATGTGGTTGAGAACTAGTATGGAAAACGTTTAGCTCAACTGTCATATTCCCAAATGACAATGTCATGACTCCATTCCTACATCTAATAACAGCAGTAGCAAGGAATGGTCTCCCTAAAATCACAGGGGAGTGATTGCTTGGATCTCTAACTGGTTCAGTGTCTAAGACCACAAAGTCAGCAGGAAAATAGAATTCATCGACCTTTAAAATAACATCCTCAATAATTCCCTTGGGGACCTTAACTGACCTATCTGCTAGAAGCAATGTAAGGTTAGTGGGTTGTAACTCCCCTAAACCTAATTGATTGTACACAAAATAGGGTAAAAGGTTTACACTTTCCCCTAAATCTAGTAGACACCGATCCATAACCTGATCTCCTATCCTAATAGAAATAGTTGGACTCTCTGATCCTCATATTTGGGTGCAATGGGTTGCTGGATGAGACATGATGCTTGTGTAGTAAATACAGCTTCACGAGGCATAGAACTTTTCCTCTTGACCGTGGTTAGGTCTTTAAGAAATTTAGCATATGAAGGTATCTGATTAATGGCATCCAAGAACGGAATATTGATTTGGACATTTTTTAAAACTTTCAAAATTCCCTCACAATGATTTTTCTTCCTAGTTGGTTGAAGACGTTAAGGAAATGGGGCTTTGGGCACAAAAGATTTATCTTGATTGTCAACAATAACTTGATCATCTTTCTTTGTTGACTCCTTTGGTTCCTTTTTTTCTTTTTCTTTTACAATATTAGGATTGTTTGGTGGATCTTGGACTTGGTTGTCCACTCTCTTGCCTGACCGTAAAGTGTGGATGGATTGGACTTGACGGTTTGAATCAGAACTAATTTCAAACTGGCCTGTTAGAGTATTTTGAGGAGCAGGTTGTCCTCTCGGGTTGGGCACAGTTTGACTAGAGAAATGTCCTTTCTCTCTCTCCCTAATTGTTGCAGCTAACTGTTCTATCTGAACCTCAAGCCTGACTATCGTCTGATCCTGATTGTGACACATTTGGGCTTGAGTTTGATTAGTTATTAGTTGGCTCTGCATGAATTATTGGAGAGTGTCCTTTAAAGATGGTTTTCTTTGATTGGGAGGGATATATGGAGGAACAAATGGTGTTGTATTGAATTGATTTCCCTTGTGAAATTGATTATTAGAAGATGGTCCTTGAAATGATGATGATCCACCATATCCTTGTCCTTGAGGAGACTTCCATGAAAGGTTGGGATGATTCCGCCATCCCGGATTGTCTGTTTCACTAAATGGGTTGTTGTTGGGATTGGGCTTGTGAAATGTATTGAGTACATTTGCATGCTCCGCTTTGATAATTGGCAACCCGGGGTATTGTTCAACCAAGTGGTCTTGGCTGTCACAAAGGACACAAATGGGAGACACCACTGGCTTGGATGTTTCGGGAGCTGAAGATTGTGCTCCCTTGCTCAATTCTAATGCTTCAAGTCTTCGTACTACTGATGTCAATTTGGCATCACTCTCAAAATTAGGGTTGACTTTATGTATACCACCCTTGTTAGTGGCAGTTGCGGTGGTAAGTTGCTTATTATCAACACTAACAGGCTCTCATTCTAGAGTATTTTCTGCTACCTCTTCAAAGAATTGTCATGCATCATCGGCCGTTTTGCTCGTGAATGTTCCATTGCAAAGGGATTCAATCATGGTCTTATTCGAGTAGTCTAACCCTTCGTAAAGAATTTGAATCAAACGGATCTTTTCGAATCCGTGATGGGGACACTCAAGTAAAAGATTCTTGAATCTTTCAAAATATGTGAAGAATGTCTCCCCTTGTAGTTGATGGAAGGTGTTGAGGGCTTGACGTATGGTAGCAGTTTTCTGCTTAGAATAGAACTTCCGATAGAAGGCTTCGGCTAATCCTACCCAAGTAGAAATTGAACCCGGTTGGAGAGAAAGAAGCCAAGATTTGGCTCTTTCTTTTAGAGAAAATGGGAATAACCTAAGTTTTAGGTATTCTTCTGTCATTTGATGATACTTCATGGTCCCACAAATATCCTCAAATTCCCTAACGTGTTGATATGGGTTCTCATTTGCCAATCCCCGAAAGACTGGAAGCATCTGTATCATCCCGGATTTAATCTCGAAATTTCCGTAAGGGCTGGCAAGGTGTACAGGAAGGTTGGGTGGACCTTGTAGGATACATGTAATCCTTTAAGGTTATTTGTTTGGTTTCATTAGTGTCACCCATTGTTGCAGTAGGGTCAGAAACAATAATGGATTCTAGTCGACCCTTAATACGAACCCACTTTCGCATGAACCAGGGTACTGCCCTCATGAAGGATTTTCTAAATCCTAGATAAGATTACACACAAGATGACTCAACCAATCAATTGCAATCAAGTATTTTTTTATCTTGAATTTAATTTAAAGGTAATCAGTTTTTTTCCACTAATCTTAAGAGAATAGAATTCTCCTTAGTTAGACAGCTCCTAACTGGGTTAGAAGGATAGTGGGTTTACTGGTTAAACCCGTCAAACAAGCGATTCGGCTCTCCCCCCAGGCTGGGTACTTACTAAATTCAGCCACCCTTTCTTAGACAGGAAAGTTCCTCAGTCCTTCTTCCAGGCCAGGCACCACCGCAATGGCAAAGTCACCCTTTCTAGATAAGAAAGCCCTCTTTCGCGATCTTGAAAGTGTTCACCGGAGTCTTCCCAAAATAGTTCCACTTAAATGAGCTCGAAATCCTAGTGGTTGAGTTCTAATTGATTTTAAATTAGTTCAAAGTTGGGAAAAAAACTTATATGCGGTTGTGATTTTTGAGCTAAGGAACGGGTGATGAAATCCCGACCTTATGTGAGGGGGGACAACTCTTAAGATCTTTTTATGCAAGTATGAACTAATGCAGCACAAAATTCAATCAATAAGCACCTCCAAAACCCCACAGCCAAGAGATTCGTGGGTAGAGTTAGAAAATACTAACCTTTGCGGCGACTCTGAAGCAAGCAAGTTTTTATTTATTTTTAATTTAGCAAAGCAATATGTCATAAGCAAGCAAGTTTCTTCTTGTTGTGCAAGTCTTCTTTTGTTCATGCAATATCCCTGCAAAAGAAAATTTGAAATTAAATCTTAGGGATGAAAAGAAAAATAATGAAAAGAATTCTGAATTTTTTTAATTTTTGAAAAAAATTTTAATAATTTTTTTAAATTTTTTTAAATTTTAAACTAGAAAAAGATTAGATGTTGATTTTTCAAAACCAAAAATTTTCAAAAGTCCCCGGCAATGGTGCCAAAAACTGTTCGCGATTCGAAATTCATGAAAAACTCCATCGTTATTGAATCATGTACAAGTTATAAAACCTAAACTTACTAAAATCTTTTTGGCAAAGTGTGTAGTGGCAAGTATAGGATCGAATCCACAGAGACTTGTTCTTGAAATTTTAGTTATTAAAAATCTCACTTTTATCTTATTCTAGTTGAGAAATCTCTTGGATGAAGATTGGAATTTTGTTTTTTTAAAATAAATAAATAAATAAAGATCTTGAAGAAGAAAGCAAAAGAAAAATAAAAATATGAAGAAAGCAAAAGAAGAAAGAAATACTATCCTTTTTGCGAAGATTTGAATACCCAAAATAAGAAAAAAAAATTAAAATATTGGTACGAAGAGAAAAGGAAGATGAACCAGTGAACTTATTTCTTATCGTCGCCTTGTTGTCTCTCCCCTCCAAGCGATGCTGAAACAAAAGAAGCTAATAAAAGAAAAGAGATGACTTCATGGAATCAAATATGAAAGAAAAGAATAACAAAAAAAATAAAGAGAAAATTAAAGAAAAACTTAGACTGAACGCCGCAAGATCGTGAAGAAGAATTCTGAATTTTATTCCATAAGCATCAAATACAAAGCTCTTGACCTTTCCAATCTCGCATTACAACGCTCAAAACTTTCTTTTTCTAGCTTTTGAGCCCTCTGGTGTCCTCTCATCTCTCAATGAATACAGGTATTTATAGGAAAAATAATGATAAGGGAGAGTTTAGGGAGATAGGAAGAGTTGGCTATTTTTGAATTTCAATCTTCCCCTTATTTCCAAACTGGATTTATCCAGAATTCTGTTCTGAAGCTTGATGAAGTGTTGATTGCTGAATATTACTTAACAGATGATAGAATTTGAAACAGTGATCAACATAAGAGTTGTAGCCCTTTAAATCTTATTTTTGGATCATCTTGAATCATCAGATTTGAGATTCGGTAGCGAAAGTTATGATTCAAATAGTAAAATGTATCCAGTAGAATCTGAGTCAAACTTGCTTCATCCCATCCGTTGATCTTCTCTGTATTTGATATTATCCTCGTTTGATCTTTAGCTAACCAAAATGGATTTATAGAAATCTGAATTTTACTGGTTTCCATTTGTGTTATCTTTCTGATTTGCTCTGATCTTCAACTGAATATTTTCCCTAATTCTTGATTTGTTCTAACTAAATCTGGGAACATCCTCAGCTAACCAAATAGACCAGTTAAATCTGATTTTAATTGGTATTTATTTGTTTAATCCTCTTTCTCTTCATTATTATCTTCTGCAAAATAGATATTTAAGACAAGAAAATTAGCAGAGTTATTACACGATAAATGTAAGAGTGTAATGAAAAGAATGCAAAATATGTGTATGATCAACTTCTAAATTAAATGATCTTTGTGAAGGAAATACTTCTTTGAAAAATAAAATTATTTTGGTGGAAGAAGAAAAGGAAATTATTTTGGAAGAAAACAACTCTTTGAAAAGAAATTTTGTTTCAAAAGAAAAGGAAAATATTTCTAAAACGGTTGATTCTCATTCTCACCATGCTTTTCATGCTAATATTGATAAAAATGAGATTCAATTTTTGAAAAATAGAACATATTGTTTGAGCTAAACTTTGAGCAATTGTGCATTTAATCATAATAGATTGGAAGCCTTATTTCAAAAGAAACAAGCTCCACATGTTCACACACATCACCCACGACACACATATGCACACTTTGCACATCATGATTACACTTACTCTCATGTACATATTAGAGTGTACAAGTGTACACATTGTGGCCGCAAAGGCCATTTAGCAAAGTTTTGTTATGATAAGGTAAATTCTATAAATTTTGCTAATAAAAATTTTTGGGTCCCATATAATGCTAACCCCCGTGGACCCAAAAGAAAATGGGTACCAAAATCTCCACCTCTTGTGTTTGATGTAGGTGTGGGCTCTCACATGACGTGAGAGGATTGGTGCCTTGGTGGTGGATGCATGAGCTTGATGGACACTACAATTGATGCACCGCTATCAAGGAAGTTTTGGTGGGAAGACTATCATGTTTTAGAGACTTAGAGAATAGTTCATACAGTTTTGTAGCTATCTCTAAACTCCTATTTAGTTTACGTGCTTTTACATAGATAATATTTTTAGCATGTTTTGATGTTGTGCTTTATGTGGTGAATACTTGTTTAAATGTAGCCTTCATTAAAACTTGTGTCTATATTTGTACAAGTAGTGAGCAACATTTGATTCTTATATGTTTGTACTTTATTGCTCATTTATACTCATTACATGTACATGTATAACCTAATTTTGATGATTCCCTCATTTACACTTGTTTTACCTATTTTTATACATGTTTTGCTTCATGTATATGTTAATTTTATCTAAAACTAATAAATATACATGAATACCCTTGAATCTCTTACCTTCACACAAATTATATTATAAACTCTTTTGTGTTTAGGATATGTATGTATATTTTTAGTCTTAGATAAGACATACATATACCTTGAAGTTTGTTTTAATGAAAAATAAATTTTTATAATCTACATGTTTTTGATAAAAGAAATTCATGTTTGTTTTGAGCCTCATTGACTATTTTTCATGATTATGCTAATCACATAACCTTTATACACTCACATTATTTTTGTTTACTCATAATTTTATTTCATGAGCACATTTTTGAGCTTTTTGGATTTTGAGTGTCAACTTTTGTGTATTTAGTATGATTCATGAGATATATATGTTTCGTTTTCATGTTTGAAGGATCTTTAACTAGTTTTTTTAAAAAAATTAATTTAAACTAATTATTTATTCTTCAATGGGTAGAGTTTTCAAATTTGCAAAATATTTTCAACCTCTTATTTTTGAAAACCCCTACCAACTCTTAAAGGGCGGATGGATGGGCAACCATGCCTTGTGAGCCTTATTGAAAATCTTTTATCATGTGCATGAATAGAGTGGTAGTTATGAGTTATGCACATGTACTTTATGAAATTCTACTTTTGTATACTCATATATGTTTTCCTATATATGTATGCTTCAAATTTTAAATAATATCAATTTTAATTGGTATTTTCATTTTCATACATATATATGATTTGATTGTGCTTGATTTAGAATATCTTTACATATTTAAAGCACAAATTATGTTTATGTTAAGCTTGACTTAAATCTTGATTTTAATTGGTATCTCAATTGGTATTTTAATGAGCTTATGCATCATTTTCAATTGGTATTTCAATTGATATCAAAATATACTTCATATTTTACCTTTTAATTGATATCAAAATTTACAATATACTTCAATTGGTATCAATATGTTTTGGTTTCAATTGGGTTTCGATTTCAAATGGTATCAAAAATGTTTTACCCTTTATTTGGTATCAAAATTTATCATATATTTCAATTGGTATCAAAATATAAAATATCTTACTTTCATGGGTATCAAAATTTACAAATATTTCAATTTCAATTGGTATCAAAATTTTCAATTTCAATTGGTATTAAAAATCTTATGATATCTTAAAATTTTGTTTACTTACAAGTGGTATCTCAAATTTTGATTTAAGAAAATTCAAAATTTGTCTTTAAAGTGGATTTTAAAAATGTTTTGATATGTATTGCCTATATACAAGGGGAGCTTAACATCTCTTCTATATATAAATTCATGTTGAGTGTATCTTCTATTGAGGAGCTTGACATCTCTTCTTTATATGGTACACGTGTGTAGAGGGAGCTTAACATCTCCACTTATGCATTGTATATTATGCTTTATGTGGGTTAGGATTTTGTCATCCCTTCTTCATGTAATGCATGTATGCAGGGGAGCTAACTTAACGTCTTCCTCTTCATGAATGTATATCGCATATATATCCTTATTATTGATTTATTTTTCACCCCTTTGTTGATGATTGACAAAAAAGGGGGAGAATAATTTTGAGTTTATATATGCATCTTTAGAAATTGAGTTTATGTATATACTGAGTTTAAGCATCTTTAGAATTTGAGTTTATGTATATATTGAGTTTAGGCATGTTCTTATGGAGAGAAAGATTTTAAAAGTTTATACAAAAGGGGGAGAAGGTTTTCGGTGAGAAGAATTTTTGATTTATGCATGTTTCTCTCACCTTGTTTATGCATAAATATTTGTTTAGTTTTATGAACTTCATTGAATATCTATTTATTTATTGTTATGCATGAGTTAAGGGGGGAGCTTCTATGAAGCTTAACTTTAATCCATGCATATATAACTCCATGAGTTTTGTCATCATCAAAAAGGGGAGATTGTTGGCCCGAAGGCCCACCACTCTAGTTTTGATGATGATTAACTCATGTAGTTATGTACTAATGATCTTGTGTTTACTTAGTCTCAGATATTTGATTAAGATCTTAGTAGGTGTTTAGCTTCAATAAAGGATTTGAAGTCAAGTTTTGGAGTTACCACGTGTTGATTCAAGAGCTCGCGCATCAAGACTACATCAAGTACTCAAGAGCATTCTAACTCATTAGATCAAGGTTTAGACCAAGTCAAGAAGGAGAAGAAGACCTTCAAGAGAAAATTTTCAAGAAGACTTGTGTCATGTTTGTAAGCATTAAGATTTTATTTTTAGATAAAATGTAAAGGATAGAGTAGTTGGTGGATTGCTCAAGTTCATATACACACACACACGAGATTTATAAGTATTTTCATAGTAGAGTTTTTGTTTTGAAAAAAATACCGGTTTGGTTTTTAAGTTTCAAAAATACATGTGTTTTATCAAAACTTAATTTAGAGCTTAATGTCAAAAACATAGATATTTCATCATATATGTGTAGTGGATCATATCTATACACACTAAGCTTCAAAAGTGTTTAGAATATCTTGTTTTTGTATTTGGAGAAGTTTTGGAAAAGTCGTTTTTCAATTTGGAGATCGTTTTTGAAAAATACAGGTTTTTGTTTAAGGCAAAACTTCTATATTACAAAAATAGTTCAAAATGTTTGTAATATGTTTTGAGTGTTAATCAAACATGTTTGTATATCAAAATATATCAATGAACTTATTTTTGTAGAACTTATGAGAATTTATGGGATTTTATTGAAGGAAAAAGACCAAGTTTTAAATCCTGAAAAACCTGTATTCTGGCCTTCTGCCGGTCGACCGCACGGTCGACCGAGCCAGAGGTCGGTCAACCGACGTGCACAAAGGCGCACGGCCTTGTTTGGCTGGAGGGCCGACCGACCGACCCAGTCGATCGCCAGAGAGTTCTGCTCTCTGGATATGGCCCCGGTCGATCGGGTGGTCGACCGGCAGAGAGCTCCTGCTCTCTGTATCCAGGCTTCGTTCAACCGGCCGGTCGACTGATGGCACAACAGTCAGAAATCTGACGTAGACCGGTCGACCGACAGCAGCATCAGCTGCTGAGTTGGCCTCCAACGGCCATATTTAGGGAGCCTATAAAATGGGCTTTCCTTGGACTATTTTCAACAAGATTTTAAGAGAGTTTTTGGGCTTCCTACCTATCTCAGTGTTTATCTCCACTTGTTTTAGAGCTATAACTTCCATATCAAAAGGAGAGTTTTTCAAGAGTGTTTTGAAAAAGAGATTTCTTTAGTTTTTCACCACCAAATAAATCCTAGTTTTCTCACACACACTTGAGCTATCCATTGCTATATCAATCCTCTAGGGATCTTTGTTGTGAGAGAGTTTTTAGGTGATTAAAGTGTTGAGATCACCAAAGTGTTTCAACTTGTATTAGAGGAGGCAGACTTGCGGGTTCGCGTTGTTTTGAGTTCTAGTGAGAGCTCGGTGTAGAGGCGCGGTTTCGGCAAGCAAGTGTGCTTGCAGTGTATTATTCTTTTGGGATCAAGAGAGGGACTAGTGAGTCCAAGGAGTTCTAGTGTGAACACGTTGTAGGTGTTGCGGCACCGAGTGATCCGGTGGGATCGTTTTTTAGTGAAAATCCTTCATAGTGTTGAAGGCGGGGACGTAAAGCAAGGGTGCTCGAACCTCGAAACGAATCTCCCGTGTTTGTGATTGCTCTCTCTCTCTCTATCTCTCACTTGTGTTTATATCTTTCATACTAACATTGCTTATTTCTTTATATGTTGTACTAACATTGCTTATTTCTTTATATGCTTGATATATCTTGTGCTTAATTGTTATATACTTGGGATTGTTTGCTCACACTTGTGTTCAACCAACAGAGCCATAGCGGCACCTCAACTCTTATCTAGAGGAATCTTGAGGAGATAGTCCAGAGCCCTTCACCGAAAATTCGACTACACTCTTGTGTTATACATAGTGTGTTTAGCATAATAGTTTTTAGTTTGCTTAAATAGTTTTAATTCCGCATTAATTCATCATTAGATTAGCTAGTCACCTATTCACCCCCCTCTAGGTGATTTCAGTATGCATATATTTTTTTTGTTTAGTTTATGCATTTCATTGAATATCTATTTGCTTATTGCTATGCATGAGTTAAGGGGGAGCTTCTATGAAGCTTATCTTTAATCCTTACATATATAACTCCATGAGTTTTGTCATCATCAAAAAGGGGGAGATTATTGGCCCAAAGGCCCATCACTCTAGTTTTGATAATGATTAACTCATGCAATTATAGTTTACTAATGATCTTGTGTTTATATAGTTTCAGTTATTAATCAAGATATGAGTAGGTGTCTAGCTTCAAGAAAGAAGTTTTGGAGCTAACATATGTAGATTCAAGAGCTCGCGCGTCAAGATCACATCTAGCACTCGGTTGGAGTCAAGTCTTTGGATCGTGTTTGGATCGAGTCGGCTTGGAGAAGGAGTTCTATAAAAAAAAAACTTCGGTTTATTTTTAGTTTAGTTTGTTAAAGGGTAGAATATACATTTGAAACTCAAGAATATACACACACAAAAATGCACGTTTTCAAAAGTATGATTTTGGTTTTGATACTTGTTCTATATTTTTTTTAAATATCGTTTATCCAATGTTTAGAACTTACATCTTATGGCTATGCATGTTTTCTATCTCTCAAAATCCAAACAAAAATATTTGAAAATTTTCTGTATTTTCAAAAATGTCTTAGAACCTGTTTTTGGCCTAGGTCGGTCGACTGTGCCTATTACAGGCCAGAACGATCGACCGCACGGTCAACCGGACTTCTGGCAATTGGGGGTGTGCACGTTGTGCACGTTCCCAATCGACCGGGCGGTCGACCGACTGTAACCAGTTTTAGTCTATGTTTGTCACGGTCGATGGACCGGTTGACCGATGACCAACGATCAAATTTTTTGAATAAGATGGTCGACCGGCCGGTCGACCGCCAGTCTGCTAGATTGGCAGTAATGGCTGTTTTCTCTTATTTGTTTTTTAAAACATGTTTAAATTTAAAACATGGTAAGTTGATTTTTAGCGTCAATTTCTTCCTCTTTTATCCTGATAAAACTATACTAAGTTTGCTCTTCTAAAATCTTATATAAAGGAGTCATTAGGATTGAGTTTAACACAACAACAATTCCATTGAAAAATCAAGTTTTTGGGTTTCAAGAGAAAAAGCTTTCAAGTTTTAATTTTGTGGTTTTATTTTCAGAAATTTTCTTTAAGTTTTTGGTCCTCAAAAATCTCTCTTCTAATTTTACTCTCACTTACAAATTCTTAAGCTTCTAATTTATATTTTATTCTATAGAGTTTTGAAAGAGAGTTTCAAGAGAAAGTTTGTGGTCTTTTGATCACCTAGAGATTGTTCTATTATCTTTGTGCTACCTCTGGTCTAGAGGAGTGTATTGGGGAGTTTTGTACTCCGTGTGGTTATAATTCCTTGGTGTAAGGTCCCTTGGTGGAAGATCTTATAGTTGATTGGGAAATCCTTCACGGTGCTGAAGGCCAGGACGTAGAGCAATGGCTCGAACCTCGAAACAAATCTTCTTGTTTGTGATTGCTTTATTGTCTCTACTTATTTGCTTTTATTCATTCATTCTTGTTGATCTATGCTAACCTCAACAAAGATAGCAATTAAGCACCTCAACTCTTATCTAGAGAAACCACGAGGAGAAGTTCGGAACCCTTCGCGGGGAATTCGGCTTCAAGTCTTGTTTTGAGTGATCGGTTGCATCATCTCATTTTATATTGCATCAAATTTTCATTTGATTAGCTATATACCTATTCACCCCCTCTAGGTTTAATTTCACTTTCTCCATGAAATTTTCTCTCCTCTCAGTTATATAAAGAATAATAAAAATTACTTTAAAAATCTAAAAACCTAAGTTACAAATAACAGAATAGCCTAGCCTATGTTCACTGCCGAATCTTTCGCTCTAGCCTCAGAATTTACGGATATTTACAGCAAAAATGCAATGGGGGAGAGAGTTTGAAGATAGGGGGAGCAAACGCTCCCCGTATCTTAACTGCCGAAAACACGTCTTTGGCCATATTTTCAAGGCATGGGTGTGGCCAGGTGGCCACACCCGGGGGTGCAAGTCCCTGGTTTGATGTTTCATCTGTTTATCTATCTAGTTTCTTGATTTGAGATACAGATTTGATGATATCAGTATTGATCTTCAGCTAACCGAAATGGATTCATAAAAATTCGAAAAATTCGAATTTAACTAGTTTCCATTTGGTATTATCTCCCTGATTTGCTCTAATCTTCAGCTGAATATTTACCCTCATTCTTGATTTTGATTTAATCTGAATTTCAGTGGGCTATTAGGCTCGTTTTCTCTCCTCTTTCATTTAGTAAAGGCCCTGAAATTAGACAAAAAGATAATTAATAGCAAAGTTTATTAAATAAAATAATATGAGAATATAATGATAAATATGTAATATTGGCGACCGATCAATGGAAGATGTCAAAATTTTCTCAAAATCTGTCTTATCTGCAGTGTGATTTTGGAAGGATGATTGTGGAGTTTGATTGGAAACATTGGGTTAATAATTAGGTGGTTGGAAATTTTTAGAGAAATTGGGCCTAGGATAATCATTTGTGTTTTGGGCCCTTGAGAAATTTGGGTAATTTCTCCAATCGAGATTGTACGTCTGTGAATATGGATTGTTGGTGGGCCTTGAGAATGTTGCATTCGTGTGTTTAGACAACATTTGATGAGCCATGAATACGGGACACTCTTCGAACGCATGGTTCATAACTTGACAGTAAGTGCAGTCCGCAGGTGATGTTGGGCTGACTTGGTTCACAAAAATGGGATTCCTAAGCTCTATAGCTTTTTGCCTTCGCATAATATTATCTAATTTAGCCTCAGTTGCTATGGAGTCCTCTATCGAGTGGAGACCTCTTTTGGAAGAAATTGCATTGGAATTTCTAGACTCTTCGGAGGTAATTTCCCATTGAAGGGTTTTTTGCTAGGTCTTCATATATTTTTCACCCTTCGTGTTCATCTGCTTTTAAGAATCTCCCTTGACTCATGGTTCTAGAAGACTCTTGTTTTGATATTCTATACCATCATAGAGGATTTAACATAGCCACCACTTGTCTATGCCATGATGAGGGCATTGGACAAGAAGGCCTTTGAAACGTTTGAAATATTTTCAAAACAGTTTGTCAGGTTCTTGCTTACACTGTATTATGTTTTTCCTTATAAAAGCGGTCTTATGGATAGGGTAGAACATTTTTAAGAATGCTTAGATGAAATCATCTCACGATGTGATAGAATTTTCTGTTAAACTGTATAGCCATTTTTTGGCTAGGTCCTTGAGGGCGAAAGGTACAAAACGTAACCTTATTGCATCATCTCCTAACTGTGATATCCTCATCCTGAGAGATATCTCTTCAAATTCTCTTATGAAGAAGTATACATACTCGGAATCTAGACAGGAGAGTGTTAATGAATTGTGACTTTATCTCAAAGCTTTTGTTTTCATCTTCGGGAAGCTGAATGCAAGACGGAAGTGATGTCTTAATTGGATAGAACCTATCCTCTAACGATATCGGTTGTGTCATGATTTGGTTAGGTTGAGGTGGTGATTTTTTCCTAATTAATCTAGATGTAATTGGGTCTCTCTGTCACGCCCTGCTTCCCAAAATACGCTGGAGCGGAGACGCAACACGAGTCGGCGACGCATATACGCAAAGAAAATATCTCACGTATATACGCTAAGCCTTAAGTAACACAAAACAAACTATAAATTTATACTATAATGAGTCAATGACCACTGCAATAATACATATAAGCATCCACGCATGATATCATATGAATAAAGAACTGAAATAACAAATGAATCTGATATAACGAGAATCAGGAAATAATATGAAGACAAGAAAGATAAGGATACCGGAATCGAATAGGGAGAAGCTCCAGCTCTTCGCGAAGCGTACAGTCTCCTCGAACACCTGCACAACAGAAACAAAGCATCCAATATCTAGACGTGCAAATCCAGGGTCGTCAGAAAGCGACCTGGTGAGTGTGTGTGTAAAGGGGAGAGCTCGTGCATATGACCAATGTGCACAGAATAATAACCAGATAAACTACAGACAGAAGATAACTAAATAACATGATAAACAGATAACAGCATAACAACATAAGTGAAGATAAAAGTCAAATATCACAACTATAAACAAGCAACTGATATCTGAAGGTATAACCTAGCATATGTCACTAGTCTGGTGTACAATCCTATATCTGTCATAGTTTATATATATATAGTCGGGTGATCACGGTTAGTCACAATATATTAACAGTTTATTATTATTAATTATGTCAGCGAACATCAATTGCCACATGTAATAGACGCATCCCATACTACGCCTATTACACGTGCCAATCGAGGTCCTCAGTTATTGAAACTGATCAGTTGGAGACATTGTCCATGCTTTAGGTGGGTCCCGTGCATACCCGGGACCACGGCCCAGACTCCTGGCGCTGAACCAGGACCTACCGCAAGGTAGTCAGGAACATGTATAACAGGAACAGGTACATGTATAACATGTATAACAGGAACAGGACGGGGTGCCAGTCATCCCACAGGAACCCTGCAGTGGAACCCTCTTTCGGCTGCGCAACCTAAATCCTAGGTCCACCCAAAATACAGACGCTGTCTCCTCCATCAATCTCCCCAATCCCACTGTAAGTTGTTTAATATCATGTTATTAGTTTATCAAGATTACTTAATGTGCATGTTATTTGGATCACTGGGATAACTCGGTGGTAGTCACGGTAACAATATCAACATGTAATCAGGATACCAGTATAACAGGAATATATAATATCAATGAAAAGGATACCGGTATAACAGGAATATGTAATAAGTATAACATGACGGTGTTGTTACCGTGTAACAATATTTTCCCAGCAACTAATGGTAACATGGACATGATAGTTATCAGGTAGATACCAAGTATAATCAGTTAAGTTTCTCATGTAAATCAAGATATTCTGGATGAGTAATAACCTACTGTCAAGAATAGAATAATCCGGACAATGTATATAATCAACTCACATCCTCAAAGTCATCGATATATCCATCCTCTAAGTCATCAATAAATCTGATCGATCAATAGCTGTCACAAAACTCCGAACATGTAATATAGTCACTGATATATCTGAACCTCAATAACTGAAATAAATACAAGTTCTGATACATCTAATCAAATCCTCATATTTTAATTTGATCTAGATTATCACACACTCTCACTCTATCAAGGTCAATCACAGGATCCCAAAGTCAAGTAACATATCAAGTACACATATTTAGAAATCCACTAAGCCAGATCAAGTCAGTCCAATCAACATCTATTCCTCAACATCATATTCATCCTTCTATAGCCCATACCATAGCTCAAGGGTAGAGTCCTCAATCTAATAAGAGATCTAAGAACAGCAGTCAGACCAAAGTTAGTCGACTAGGGGGAAGGAGCAAGTCGACTAGGATAAGGGTTAGTCGACTAACAAATATAATAAGTCGACTATAAAGGGTACTTGTCGACTAATAGGGAAGGCAAGTCGACTAACATATAAGTATTGATCAGCACAGAGGCTACACAACTTTTCAAATAGCAACTAGTCGACTAAGGCTATTATAAGTCAACTAGTATAGGAGTACTAGTCGACTATAGGAAATGCAAGTCGACTAACAGGAGTAATAGCCAGGAATAGAGAGTACAAGACCTACAGGACAAACACATAGTCGACTACAGTTAGGATAAGTCGACTAATAAAGGATATTAGTCGACTACAAGAAATGGCAAGTCGACTATGGTAGGTATTAGTCGACTATAGGGAATGGGGTAGTCGACTAGGGTTGGTTACAGTCGACAAACAGAAAGTCGACAACTATTCTAAAAGGGAACCTAGTCGACTATAGGGCAAGGTAAGTCGACTAATAGGTGTATTAGTCGACTAATATAATGGGTAAGTCGGCTAATAGTCCTGCAAACCTGATACTGAATTGAACCTACACCTATTCCCAATCTTGTAGACACTAAACATACACATAAATAACACAGAGAGTGAGAGATCAACTCACATGAATTAATATATGTATACATTCATATTATTCCCAACTCTTACTTGTATGTCTATTTTATCTCATGTGCAAGCCGAACCAACGCACGCATACCACATCAATGAAAAGAGTGAGAATTGAGAACTCACACAAATACATGTACATATGCACCCACATAATTTATCATGATAGCAATTAATGTAAACACACACATACTGTTAAATAAATAGAGAGGGAAATGGAAACACTCACAACATTAAATATAATTAAATAAGGGAGTGAAACACTCACAAAATGATGAAGAGAAACACTCACAACATGATTAAATAAAATTTAACAGAGAAGTAAGACACTCACAAAATAGAATTTAATAAAATTAAACAAATAAGTGACACTCACATGAAATGACGCAGATTCGGAACCGAATCGCCATCTGGCCTTCACTGCACGAACCGGTACTGGTCCACGGATCATCCCATGGATCGGTCTTCGAATCACCATTGTATCGGGTCCACAACGAGTACGAATCCGGATCGAGTCCGGGTCTCCTGCAACGGTCCGGATCTCACCAAACAAATCCGAAATGCTGTGTCACTCAACCAAACACATGAACTTATACGAACATACCCTTGTACACGTATATACTCCATAACATAAACGCATACACATCAACTCACATATATATACACAATATAATAAAACCCGTGCATCCACACCCTTAATTCACACTTGCACCTACACCCACACATATTATTCATGCAAACCCAATTAAACACACACACACACCATAAATAATGAAAGGAAGGGAGACAGAGGTAATAGGACTCATGGCATGGGGCTGCCATTGGCCAAGAGGAAAAGTGCACGACGATCTCCGGTGACGGCGAAGCTCGTGGAACTTGTCGGAGAAGGAGATAAGGGCTGTCGAAGAACACGGCGGAGCTCGCCGGAGAGAGGGGCACGGCTACGACAATGGCCGGGGGGCTGTGCGGTTGAGGGGGAGGATGCCCTGGTGGTCCTCCGGGGGTGCTCACGGCAAGGCTACCGGATGCTGCGGCTGTGAAGAGGAGAATGGGGTCTCCGATGGGTTCAGGTGGCCAGCGGCGCTGCTGTGGTGGAAGCCCGGCTGTGCGGAAGAAGAAGTAGGGGTGGCTCCCGTTACCATGGCTGTGGTGATCCGGGTGGATGCGCACGCAGCAAGGGGAGGGGCGCTGGGATCCGGCTGCTCGGGTTGTGTTGGAGCCAGCCAAGGGCTGCTGCTGTTGGCGCGGGTGCAGGCCATGGGGGATGTTGCGGTCATGGTGCTAGGGTGATGAAGAGGGTGGTGTGTTGCCGCGTGCCGTCGGAGAGGAGATCCGGCTGTGGAGGGTTCATCGGAGTGGGCTGGGCGCTGTCCAAGGGGTGGAGAACTCGGCCGTTGGCCGCTGGTGGGTTGTTGCCGTGGAAGGCGGGAAGGAGAGGCGGCATGGGGATGAACGGAGGGGTACGGCAAGGGCTGCCAATGGGAAGAGAAGAAGAAATATTTGGATTATAGAGAATCTGAGTCAGTTAGGATTTTGATTTGATAGGATTTATTTAGTTAGGATATGATTTGGTTAATTAGGATTTGATAAGATATGGGATTTGATATAGGGTAGGTTGTTGGGTTATGGATCAACGAGTAATGGTTTGGGCTTATGAAAATAAGTTGGAGAACAATTGAATTAGTATTGAATTGAAAGTGGGCTTGACCATGGACTAAAAGGATTGCTAGGCTAGAAATAAAACAATAATAACAATAATAATAAAAATCAAAATGAAGTAACAAAACCATTATTAATAATAACAATCAATGATAATAATAACAGTAATTAATAATAAAAAAATGCTAATAATGCTAGTAAATATAAAGCCAAATTATCATTTAATATTCCAAAAATTTGTGCTATTTAATAATGAAATAAATCATAGATCAATTTAACAAATAACCAGTAAAATAAAAATTAATATTTTTAAAAATAAAATTACAGTATTATTAACTAGGGATATTACACTCTCGATCACACTTGCATGCACAATCAGTTCAAACCAATTCACTAAACAAAAAGAAAATAAAAATCAATAAATCCTATTTTAGAGTAAGCTTAGACCTAGACAACTGTAGATTATCCGTGAGAGGTATATTGCAAACCTTAACAACAAGCTATCGGCCAGGTAGGTGGCAAGATCGGTGGGAGGTATCCGTCAAGACGGGCCTAATTATACCAAACCACCAACCTTCGAGGTTTCACCTCTAATCCCCTACCTACTAGTCACCGATTTGGTAAGAGTTAATTTTTAACAACTTCCTCCTTTAGTCAATCTCCTAGTGAGTCTGATTAATCCTAAGGCTAACATCTAATTAATTTTCAATTAGGGTTAGGTTGTGAGTGCAAGGAAGATGGTTTGTGGGCCAAGGAAGGGTAATGATATCCCCATCTTATGTTGTTTATGAGTTTTGCCCTTAAGATGTATTGGTGCACGTGTATAAACAAATAGAAAATAATTCACTCAAAAGCAGTAAATCAGCCAAGGGTGCTTCCTAGTCTATATGCAATGCGAACGTACCTGATCTCCAACACTCTTCAATAAAATTAAAAAATTTAAATAGACACGTGCTTACGATGCAAGAGTCCAAATAGTTTTTTGAGTTAATCAACTAATAGGTTACTATTAATTTGTTAAAAATATGCAGGGTTATCAAATAGAGAACTATCAACTGCAGCAAAGAATTTATTCAATTTCAAGCATCTTTACACAAAAATAGGTCAGTAGTCTACTCATAAGGCCGCGCTTATGTGACTTTTGCCGCGTTTGCGCTGCCTTGTTAAGGATTTAGGGGCTCTGCTAAAAATGCAGAGTCCCATAACTGCTTATATGTCCTTTAGTGCAATTTAATTCCTTGTTCTCCAAGCCTACACACAAAAATAGAGAAATTAAAGTTTAGTAAACAAAGAGGACTATATCGTTCCCACTTCGGCAATGGTGCCAAAATTTTGATTGACAAAGAAAACACAGAAAACGTAAAAGTTAAGGTTAAAAGATTTCTCTATTTTTTCGTAATTAATCCGTTGTAGCAAGAGCTAAACGGGTCAATCCGCCAGAAGAGATACGATGCAAGCATTTCGATACGTTCTCTCTGTGTAAAACTTGGAAAGAAAGATGATGGTTATAAAAGGGTTGATTTAATTAGAAAGAGGGATCATAGGCAACTAATTATCAACCACAAGCAAGCACTAGTCTATTAAGAATAAATATCATATTGAACCTATAAAGATTAACCTTAGAGTATTGTCAAGCTCAAGCAAGAAAAGTTAGAAAGTAAACCTTAATTAACGTACACTAAATGAAATTAAACATTAGTTTATAAAAGTCTCAAAATATAGCACAAGAAAAGTTTTTTTAGAACATTAAGCTATCAAGGTATCTAAGTATAAACCAAGAATAACCATTAAATAGTATACCCTAAAGCGAGTTTAACTTAATTCATCACTAATCTTCAAGAATTATTAACTGATCTTAGAGTTTCAAATAAGTATAAAGTTCAATCAATTTATTTTATAGAACTAGGCTTTAGCTGGTGGAGAGTTAGGAAGCTACAAGAGAATTAGTTACTCATGTTCATGGTGGAATTAAGTATGGTATTTAAAAGTTGCATAAAAAAAATTAAATTAAAATTGAAGAACACAAATAAAAATAGGAAAAAGAGATATGGAACAAAATAAGAACTTTTATTGAATTTGTCACTAATCGAGTACAAAAGCCTTCTCTTCTTTACAAATCTTCTTCAAAGTAGAAAAACTAGAAAATATAATAGAAATTCAGAAAGAAAATCTGATCTAAAGAAAACTCTAAACTTGATTCTCTGAGATACCTCTCCTCTGTTGCTCTTCAGAGGTATTTATAGAAGATCTTAGAAGTAGAGTCCCTGTAAAACACTTTCCCCCAAACCGACACAGCCAGCCCTCAGGATTGCGGCTTTTCCGTGGCAATTTAGGGGGAAACGCGACACTTTGAAGGGTCAGGGCACACACTTTGTCGCGTGGCTTCATCTTGTCCATCCATCTAAAGATCTATCCTAAGAATCTTCGTTGGTATTCTGAAATTTAAAATAACCTTATTTTCTAGATAACTTAAGAAACAAGTCATCTATAAATCTAAATTTTAAACATGAATTTACTCCTTTATCTTTGACTTGGGGATCAAGAAACTTAATTTTAAACTGAATTTCTCTTTTATCTCTGAATTAGGATAGGATAATTTCTGAATTAACTTGGGCTTGATGAACTCTTGGGCTTCTCTTTAACTTGTGGGCTTTTTTTGGGCTTTTTTCTTTTCTCTTTTTAATTAATGAGGCTTGTACTAAACAATAAAACAATTAAATAGCAGTGCTTTTTAAAATAACAAACAAGATAATGTGACTAAAAATATGCACTTTTGATGAACAATCAATCACTATAATTAGAATATGCATGATTGCTTTTTAAACATAATTGATAAAATAATATTTTATTTTATTTCTTGATTTAATATAAATATGGGTGAATTATCTAAATATGGAGTAGATATCAAACGGTGTATTAAAGATAATCCATATTAATAACTTAATAATTTTAATAAATAGATTAATATAGAAATGGGAAATTTTCAGCATGTTTGTGAAGAGTTTAAGAATAAATAATAAAATTAATAACTATATGATATTGATCATGTTAATAATATTAAAATCGTTATAACAAATACTGATATATTGATACATGGTCATGTTACCAATACCACTCTAATAGTGTCACTGATATCTCTCTCATGACAATAAACACTGTGACACAGGACATTGTTATTTTATGTTTATGTTTCACCGTTAAATACACAGCACTATGTGTTATATTTGCGGACACTATTATTGAAAATCACCTAGAGGGGGGGTGAATAGGTGATGGCTATACTAAATGACAAATAATGCGAAATTAAAAATAAATTAGCAAAAAACAATAACAATTAGATAAAGCTTGCAAAAGAGTAAGCAATATAAGTGCAAGTAAAGAGAGAGAGAGAGAGAGTAGAGTTTAGAGAGATAGTAGGAAATCACATAAGGATATGTTTTGAGGTTCGAGCCACTGCTCTACGTCTCTGCCTTCAACACGATGAAGGATTTCCACTATGGCTGATCCCACTGGATCGTCAATCGGTTACAAGTTCTCACTAGAACTCTTTGGACACACTTGTCCTCTCTCACGGTGCCGCAACACCAACTTGGAGCTCACTAACTCGCCCGAGGCCGCAACCTCTACAACTTCTCAATCGAAGAAAATCAGTAATCAACACTTGATCACAAAGATAGCTGACAAGCACAACCCAGGAACCAAGATGAAGAAATGAAACACTTGGGATTTTGTAATGCAAATAGCTAGTAGAGAAGTAGAGGAAAGGCTCAAGCTAAAATACCAAAACTTTGAAAATAGTTGGCTCAAGAGAGAATCTTTTGCAAAGAGGCTAAACTATGAAAAACTTTGATTAAGGCTTAGAAATCTTGTTGTAAAGTTGTTTCATAGTCCCACTATTTATAGGGGATGAAAACTTGGCTAGAAAATATAATAGATCCGTTGGGACAAGACTCAACAAAAGACAAAACTGAATCAAGCCATTGGGAGTCAAGTCAGAAGAAAATTCTGCTGCCGGTCGACCGGCCTGTCGACCGCCAATGGTCGAATTTTTGACCGTTGGGAAAAGTGGTAACCGGATGGTCGACCGTGATTCCCAAGCAGAGAGTGAAACTCTTTGTCGGTCGATCGAACCGGTCGACCAGACCAAACAGAGAACACTGCTCTTACAGCACTTGGTGCATGTCAGTCGACCGCCCGGTCGACCGACAGAGAGTTTTGCTCTGCCAGCGGTCGACCGCCCGGTCGACCGGCTGAGGGCCAAAACCTATTTTTGGAAATCTTTTTAAAACCAATATTTTTCCAACAAATTTTCTTTTGATAAGTAAATATAAAATAGAGTTCTAGGGATTTGAAGAGCTAGAGTGTGATCATGGATCAACACCAAATAAATTAGAACTATATTTTGATAAAATTCTTTTCTAAAACAAAAATCAATTTCTCCAAAACTTGTTTTTCTGAAAACTGATTTTTTGAAACTTTATTTTTCTGAGACTCGGTAAGAAACCTGGTAATAAATTTTTGTTTGAAAACACAAAGAACATGAAATGAGTTTGTGTGTGTGTGTGTGTCAATCCCAAAAGCTATCAACCTCTATTATCTTGGTTTTAACAAATGACTATAAATCCTATCTAAAATAGAAAAAGTAAAAATACAAATCTTGAAAAGTCTTCTCGATATTGCTTGATCCTTGAGCTCTTCTAGTATACTAGGCTCTGGGATCTAAATCTTCTTGGCTTTCAAATGTGTGAGTCTTGTGATGGAGCCGAAATGCAACATATGATTTTACCTAAAACTTAATTAAACAATTTTATTAATACATAACTACATATGGTTTGTTATCATCAAAACTAGGGCTAATGGTCTTTAGGCCAACAATTATTTCATGTATCTGTATCATTGTTACACAGATACTCTGTTATACTGGATACTATTATTTCATGTTCTTGTCTCAATGGTACTCAAACACAACTGAGTATTTGACATACTTGTTTCCTGTATCGTTAATACTGATATGACCTTCCTATTACATGGATTCACACGTGTGCATGCTCTAATTGTTCATGTATCCATGTTACATGGATTATTGTTACTAAAATATTATTGTATTACTATTACATGCACAATTCCTAAATATAATACATGATCATTTCTTGTATCACTGTATTTATATGAAACTCTTGTTATATAGATATACTGCCCATTGATATTCGATGTTTGGTACTAAGTGCCACGTCAAAGTTACTACATGAGCCACCTCTAGAGTCTCACATCTCTTTTTTCCTATTATCTTATTCAGTGATACAAAGATTGCTCATGTCATGTTATCATGTTATGTGCTACATGCACTATTATTGTTCCTAATTCATTGTGTAATTCATTTATGATAAATATAACATTGGATTGGAGGAGACTAGACGGTTGCCTGAGTCTTGTCGAATGGATATCTTGGATCTATATTTGTCCCACTGTAGGGGACGGTAGTGTTGGCTACCAATTGTATACAGCTCATTAAGCTTCTTTTTCTTGCTTCTGCCTAGCAGATAGCTCTGATCTCAGTAGTCAGGGGTTTGTTTGAGGTCGTGATCCTGGATATGCACGGGATACACCCACCCGATTATAGCTTCTTGGCCATTAAGTTTTCAATTAACATAATAAAATAGAATAAATAATAGTGACGTCAGGAGGGCTTGTTATTTGGCCACTCTCTTGTTCGGATAATGGTACTTGTATGCCCTGTTCGAATGAGTACGGCTTGAGTACAGCCTCCGATATGAACTGCCAGTGGTATGAGATACTGAAAGAGATTGATTAAAATATCAGGCAATACTGATTGTTATTATTCAATAAATAACATGACTTGCTCGAAACATGCATAATATTGTCCATTAATAGTTGTTACACTTTCTGATCTATCCACCACCATGACACATGTATAGTTTGTACTTATGTGGAGACACACTATTCATGTACGCGAATTCTCTGCATTTTATATACTTTATGTTCCATTATTTCCTGTAGATACACTGTTCCTGTATAATTACAAACACTATATCGTGATTACTTTTATTTATTTCATGTGTAGATGTTCATGTTTATTATGACTATACTGTCATGTTACTAGTACTATTAGTGCAAATAATATATATAAAATAATTAAGACTTTACATCTGTTAATAATACAAATTGATTTCAATAGTATATAATTAAATCTTGTATCTTAGCTCATATTACTATTAAAAACAGATTAATGATTATAAATGCTTTAATGATACTATAATAATATAATGTAAGTTAATATATATATGTAAATACTCTCTGATTTACATTGTATTGTTTTAATCATATATAGTTTGATACGGACAAGGTAACGCCATTATAACATGCTAGGCATTGATAATGTTTTAATGCAGACATAATATATATATCGATTGTTAGTATAACTATAATGTATCACTGTTATTTAAGCATGTATTAGATGTTATCATGATTGTAATATTATTATAGTATATTATTACTGTCTCCTTTATTTTATCACTCACTAGGTCACTTTCTGACGATCCTGGATTTGCATGCCCAGGTTGGAGATCCGACATATCGTAATACCTGATATTTTACGGAACACAAATAGGAGACTCGTAATCTATAATATTTAAAGGTTTCTTTATTATCCTGTCTTTATTTTCTTATTTTCCCTATTTACATATCTATTATGATCACTTATTTTTTTGCAAGTATTCTTGTACTTATTTAACGCTAGAATAAATATGTATATTGTATTTATTTCTCCGTACTGAGGCTTAGCGCGCATACATGGGAAACTTTTCATGTGTACATGCGTTGCTGACTCTCGTCATGTCCCGGCTACAGTGTACTTTGGAAAGTAGGGTGTGACTGAATTTTATTGGTATCAGAGCCAGGTTTACACCAAATTGGAAGCTCAAGAAGTTCATACACAATAAAAATTTTCAAATACTAGTTTTCTTGAATTAGTTTTTTCTAGACAAAATTTCTTCAATCAATTTCTATCTATATAGGTTTAAATATGATTCTTCGCTTAATCCTACTCAAAATATTTACATATTTATATATGATTTTATAAATATCAAATTTTTAGAAAGTATTTTGAAAAATATAAAATTATGGGTTTTTGGGGCTTATCTCTGTGCAGAACATTTTTTTGTGTTCTGCTCGGTCGACCACGTTTGCACAAAACATGCACCAGCCCTAAGTTCAGTGGCCGATCAACCCATACATTGGCTCAATTTGGGGTCATTCTGGCTGATTGATCGCCAGAACTGAGCTTAAAAAACTGAGCTATGTTACTCCTTGGCCGGTTGACCGCTAGTCTGTCCAGAAAAGGTAAATGTCTTTTAAACGAGCATTTCTGAATTTAAATCAATTTATCTCATTCCCAAACAGGTATATTTTACTTTATTAGCGTTTTATCAGTTGTTTACTGATTGGTTTAGCTTTCTAATGACATTTCCCCTCTTCTTATAAATAGGGGTAATTTGAGAGAGTTTTGAACTAAGAAAAATCAGAAAATACCTGAAAATTGTTTGAAAATTTTAAGAAAAATTTCAAGTTTCAAGTTTTCAAAGAGCTTTCATTTCCAATTTTTTCTGCAAGTTTTAAACTTTAAAAGATTAAATCACTTATAGATTTTTCTCTCACAAACTTCTTGGGCCTTTAAATCACCACTCTATATTATAGGAAGTTATTATTGAGAGTTTGTGATCTTTGTGGTCTCTAAGTAATTGTAATCTTCATTTTCTTTGTACTCTCTTCTTGGGTAGAGGATTAGAGGTTGGAGTTGAGGCTTCAGGTCTTATGTGGATCTATTATTGTTGAGTTCTAAGTGGAATTAGTGAAAATCCTTCATTGTGGTGAAAATAAAAACGTAGAGCAAGTTGCTCGAACCTCGAAACAAATCTCTTGTGTTTGCGATTGCTACTTTCTCTCACTCTCTTACTCATTTCATTTTATTTATTGCTATTGCTTGTTCATTTGATACTCATTGCTCTATAACTCTAGATATTGATTTTCCGGTTTTGTTTCTTCCATTAAGAAGGTAATTTTGCACCTCAACTCTTATTTAAGGGGAATATTGAGGAGAAGTTTGCAGCTCTTCATGGATCTGACTTCATTTCTTTGTTTTGAATTGTCAAACAGTTTGTATCTTTTATTTATTGTAGCATTACTTGTGAAGAATTGCTAATTAAGTTTTATTTTCGCATTTTGATTAGCATATCACATATTCACCTCTCCGCTAGGTGATTTTCATGAGGTGTTAATTTTTGAGGTGGATTGAATTGGATGCAAGAGGATTGAATTGAATGTTAATTTTTAAATTGTTTGAGATGTTAATTTTCAAAATAAGTACTTTGTAAAATTAGTAATAGGAGAAATTACTCTTTGGGTGCCATGACTCATCATCTTCTACATGCCCATGGTTCTGGTGATGCATCCTGTGGCTAATCCTCCTTTGTCGAATTCAATCCACCTCAAAAATTAACATCTCAAACAAAAAAAGACAAATTTTTTTTGAAAATTGTAGCACATAAATAAATTTAATTAATTAACATTCATGATATGGAACCAAAATAAATGAGTGAAGCAAATGCCTAACCAAACTATTCGATCTCCCACTGGCTGAGAAGCTCCTATGCCCATTGCAAAAAAAATCCCAAAAATCCAAAATCCAAATTCAAAAAATTAAAATATGCAATCTATATCAAACAATTCAAACAAAATATTTTTTTCATATTAGTCGTGGCCGAGGACGAACATAGCCCAAAACATAGTCCCTTGAGCAAGGCAGGGGGAGATTCGGAGGCGAGGCTCGGGGGTCGATATGAGAGGGGGGAGAGAAATCTAATCAAGAAAGAGATTTGATCGAGAGGGAGAGACCGAGGGAGCTATGATTGAGGGAGATCGAGGTCATTGACGACGTAGATAGTGAGGAGAGGGAAGAGCGAGGAAGAGGAGTGGAGAGGGCGGGAGAGCAGCGAGGGAGGCGGGGACAGTCGCGGCATTGTGTGAGCGAGAGAGAGAGAGAGAGAGAGAGAGAGAGAGAGAGAGAGAGATTAAAAGAGTGAGAGAAGAAGAGGGGAAAGAGGGGGAAGAAAAAGGTGGCGATTTTTGCAAAAAAGTCCTTGTTCAGAGAGCAAGATCTCATCTCAGCCCAGATGTGGGAATGAGATGGCACCACGTCATTGCCAGCTGAGAGAGCCTCTCGTTTGACAACTGTGGTACATTAACCACACACACACACACACACACACACATAGGGAAAGGTTACAATGCACATAGGGTGTAACTAAGTTAGTTACACACACTAGTTTCCACTACACAATTTTTTTACAAGAGGAGATATAAACAAAAATTAAAGTATGTGGTCCCCGCAAAGTGTTAAGAGGTTATTTAAAAACTATTTTTGTGTGGTAGAAATCACTATGTGTAATTAAGTTAGTTACACATAGGGGTGTATTGTAACCTTACTTATATATGTGTGTGTGTACACATATATATATATACATACATACATACATATATCTATATCTAAATCTATATCTACACACACACACACACACACGTGTGTGTGTATATATATATACATATATGTGTGTGTATGTACATACATACACATATATATGTACATACATATATATATATATAGATATATACATATGTATGTATGTATGTATGTATGTCTATGAACATACATACATACATATATATATATGTATATGTACGTACATATATATATATATATATATATATATATATATATATATATATATATATATATATATATATATATATATATATATGTATGTATGTATATATGTACGTACATATATACATACATACATATATATGTATATATACATACATACATATATACATATATATAGGGTCAAGTGCTCCTAGTAGGTCTCCTTAGATTGTAATCTAAGAAAACGGCTTATAACTCTAACATCCTCACGATCCGACTGCAAATTACCATATGCATGTTATAAGATGTACGCATATGATTTGAAGTTCATTTACTTATTGATCTAATCGTTCCATTTTGTTTCACTGTTTAAAAACTGTTAATGTTTGAACCGAAAGAAAATAGAGTAAACAAACTTCAAATCAAGTGATTTTTTATATGCGTACATCTTATAACATGAATATGATAATGTGCGGTTGGATCGGAAAAAATCGGGATGTTGGAGTTTTAAGCCGTCTCCTTAGATTGTAATCTAAGGAGACCTACTAGGAACACTTTTATCATATATTTATGTGTGTGTGTGTGTGTAGATAGAGTTACAATACACATAGATGTAACTAAGATAAATTATACACACCTCTTTTCACCACACAAAAAAAAAATTTTAAACACCTTGTGAGGACAACTCACATTAATTTTTGTTTGTATCTCACCAAGTAAAATTTTATGTGGTGGAAAGAGGTGTGTGTAACTTAACTTAGTTACACCTAGGAATATTGTAACTTTACCCCATATATATATATATATATATATATATATATATATATATATATATATATATATATATATGTATATATATATATATATATTATGTTATATATATATATATATGTGTGTGTGTGTGTGTGTGTGTGTGTGTGTGTGTGTGTAGGAGAGTGACTCAGATGATGAAAGTGATGCTTCCAACTTGTGCTACATGGTCCAAGAGGATAACCCCTTGAGGTAAATTCCGAATCCGAGTTTTATGAGGATGTTGACTTGTCATATGATGAGCTTGCTATATTTTGTCAATAACTTCTTGAAAAATATGATTTGCTCAAAAAGGATAATAAAACAATAAAAAATAAATATGATTCCATTTAAAAGAAAAGATTATTTTAAAATAATTTGAATACATTTCAAAAGAAAATGAATGTTTGAAAAAGGAGAATATTTCTTTAGCTTCAAAATGAAATGATATTTGTGAAGGAAATAATTCTTCGAAAAATAAAATTATTTTAGTAGAAAAAGAAAAAGAAATTGCTTTGGAAGAAAATAACTCTTTGAAAAGAAAATTTGTTTCGAAAGAAAAGGAAAATATTTCTAAAAAGAAAAGGATTGTTGATTCTCATTCTTGCCATGCTCTTTATGCTACAATTGATAAAAATGAGATTCAATTTTTAAAAAATAGAATAAATTGTTTGAGCTCAACTTTGAGCAATTGTGCATTCAACCATTCTAAATTGGAAACCTTGTTTCAAAAGAAACAAGCTCCACATATTCATGCACATAACCCACCGCATACATATGCACACTTTGCACATCATGATCACACTCATTCTCATATGCATGCTAGAGTGTACAAATGCACACATTACAACCGTAAAGGCCATTTATCAAAGTTTTATTTTGATAAGGTAAATTCTATAAATTTTGCTAATAAAAATATTTGGGTGGGCTCTCACATGACGTGAGAGGGTTGGTGCCTTGGTGGTAGATGCATGAGCTTGATGGACACTACAATTGATGCATCGCTATCAAGGAAGTTTGGTGGGAGGACCACCATATTTTGGAGGCTTAGAGAATAGTACATATGGTTTGATAACTTTCTCTAAACTCCTATTTAATTTACATGCTTTTACATAGATAATATTTTTAGCATGTTTTGGTTTTGTACTTCTTGTGGTGAATACTTGTTTAGATGAACTTTTCATTAAACCTTGTGTATATACTTGTACAAGTAGTGAGCAATAATTGATTCTTATATGTTTATACTTCATTACTCATTTGTACTCATTGCATGTATATGTACAACCTAGTTTTGATGATTCTCTCATTATACTTGTCTTTCATATTTTTGTGCATGTTTTGCTTCATGTATATGCTATTTTTTTCTAAAATTTATAAATATACATGTATACCCTTGAGTCACTTGCCTTCATGCAAATACTATTATGGACTCTTTTGTGTTTGGGATATGTATATATATTATAAGTTTTAATAGAACATACATATACCTTGAAGTTTAGTTATAATGAAAAATACATTTTTGTAATTTATATATTTTTGATAAAATAATTTCATGTTTATTTTGAGCCTCATTGATTATCTTTATGAAAATGCTATTCATATGATTCTTGTGCACTCACACTTCATTTGTTTACTCATGACATCATTTTCATGAGAATTTTTGAGCTTTATAGATTTCGAGTGTCAACTCTTGTGTTTTTAGCATGCTTCATGGGACATATGATTTGATTTCATATTTGAAAGATCTTTAACTAGGTTTTCAAAAATTACTTAACTAGTGATTTATTCTTCATTTGGTAGTGTTTTCTAATTACAATTATTTTTAAATCTTTTTTTTTGAAAACCCTACCTTCTAAGGGCGGATGGATGGGCGACCAAGCTTGTATGCTCTAAATTGAAATTTTTTTTAACATGTGCATGAATAGGGTGTTAGATCTAAATTTATTCCATTCAAGATCTGCATATACTGTAAGCCTCTTTATCATGATCAAAGGGAAGGAGGGTTTTAGGCATACCTGATTTCATCACGATGCCGAAGATTGCACGATCTCGAGGACGCCGGGTTGAGGGAGAGGATTCTTCTCTCCAGCCACCAAGTTCTCTTCTTTATCCTTAGAGGAGATGAGAGGCCTCCAAGAGAGAGATGGTTATTGTTGTTAGTGGAGAGGGAACCCTACTCATGGTATATATAGCATCAAGAAACCCTAGTTCAACTCATCATAGATCTAGGCCCTTAATTTATAACACGAGTTCCACACGTGTAGATGAGTCCCACATTCTAATTTAAATACACTCATGGCTAAGTGTAATTGAAAACGTGTCTAGACCCAAACCATTTAGGTTTGATCAATTCTTTATTGGGTCAAACAACATAGGTTAAGTGGGCGGGTGCAAATATCCAATTGACTTGATTAGGCCTAAAATAAATTAGACTTTAAAAACATAATAAGTCTAACAATCTCCCACTTGGGCTAAGCAAGTCATACTGAATAGATATTATGCATAACTTTATGACGTCAAAACTTTAACCGCCAACAAATCACGTTTCAAAACAATCTGGTTCATTAAGTGTCCTGCCACCGAACATGGCGATCGTTACCTTCTGTATAATCGAGGTAGGACCTTCCATATCACAAGTTTCAGAACGCCTAACGACATAGATCAAATGTGGACGTGTGGCATGGAAATGTCCTCTGATCAAATAAGGTACAATTCCAACTGGCTTCCACTAGTCTAGCCTTATGACTCCAACGAGTCTAACTTTATGACTCCAATGAGTCTAACTGCTTATTCAATAAATTCAAATGCGCAAAAGTAAACTTTAGGAAAAGCAGTTATAATTTTATTTATCAGAATCAACAAATATCTATAAAGTGCACTTAGAAATAATGTCTGTTACATAAAATTATCCACTCCCACAAAATCAGGATATCATAATGACTAGTCATCCCCATATGAGCAATATGATCTAAGAATACTTTAGGTGAAAGTCTTTTAATGAGTGGATCTGTAATGTTAAGAATAGTGTCATCACTATCAACAGACAAAATATGATTCCGAACTTTATCATTGATGACAAGAAACTTGATGTCGATATGTTTCGACTTTACTGAACTCTTGTCACTATTGTAGTAGAGCTCTATAGCTCTTATTATCACAGTGTAGCTGTAATGGCCTCTCGACTAAATCCACCATCTTCCTACTGTAAGGAAATATAACATGAAGTGGACTTCCTATTGTCGATACATACAGCATAATCTAAATCTGTGTATCCGATCAGCTGCAACTGATCAGATTTCATGTAGTCTTTTATTGATATCGCATTACCTTCTTGACAGTCTTCCAGAGATGAATCCCATGATTGATCAAGTTTCTGTCAAGTTTCTCAACGGTATATGCTATGTCTGATGGGTACAAACTTGAGCATACATCAGACTTCCAACCGCCAATGCATATGGAATGTCTTTCATTTGCTCTTTCTGTAGATCGTTCTTGAGACATTAGAGTAAACTCAACTTATCTCCCTTAGAGCAATTCTTCATGCCACATCTATCTAGCACCTTATCAATCTAGGGCTTTTGTGATAAACCTAATATTCCACGTGTCCTGTCACGTTGAATCTGGATGCCTATCACAAAAGAAGCTTTTCCAAGATCTTTCATCTCAAAGTTCTTTGAGAGAAGACTCTTAGTGTCAAGTAAAAGAACCATATCGTTACTTGCTAGTAGAATGTCATCCACATATAGCACAAGAAATATAAGTCTACTCTCTTTAAATTTATGGTGAATACATTGATCAACTATATTTTCCTTAAAATCAAAAAATGGATATTACTTGATCAAATTTCAAATACTATTGACGGGATGCTTGCTTTAAACCATAAATGAATTTCTTTATTTGCAAACCAAATATTATGAAACCTTCACTTTAAAACTTTCTGGTTGCACCATACATATTTCCTTCTCAATGCTACCATTAAGAAAGGCAATCTTAACATTCAGTTGGTATATCTTCAGGTCAAAGTGAACCACCAGTTGTAGGCTGTCTAAAAATGACTAACAGACCAGCCATTAAGGAAGCAGAGTCTCAAGCTCTAGACGCGAGAAATCGATGCTCGCGTCTCAGCATTAAGACGCGTTGGCTCTACACCCGCGTCTCAACGTTCAGACGCGTCGGCCCGAAGCCCGCGTCTCAGCATCAAGACGCGTCGGCCCGAAGCCCGCGTCTCAGCATCAAGGCGCATCGGCCCGACGCCCGCGCCTCAGCATCCAGACGTGAAGGCCCGAAGCCCGCGTCTCAAGGCGCGTTTGGCTCGACGCCCGCGTCTCAAACTCCAAGGCGCGTTTGGCCCAACGCCCGCGTCTCAGTTGCAACTGCCCTGAATGCGGGGCCAGTCACCGCGCATGTAGCGGGTAGTGGCCCCTCATTCGGGAGCGTTTTCAGGAGGCACCTTCACCCCCTGAGACCCCTATAAATAGCCTTGTTTGCTATGAAGAGGGGATCGGAGTTTTTGGAGAAGGGAGAGAACTTTAAGAAGATCGAATCCACGCAGGAGGATCATCAAGAGAGAAGCACGACTCTTCAGCGAGCTTACTGAGTACTAGCCGCTCTTCGCCTACCTCCTCTTTGAGAGTTTTGGTAGACGGAGCTGAGTTACTCTTTCTACCGACCGACCGAGAGAAGACCCCCGACGGTCCAGGACGGTCATCTGGTCAACGGAGAACAAGATTCACTCTCCATCGCCACACGAAGAACCCAGCCTTAAACAAAGGGAAGATTCAGACATCCTCCCTCCCTTGTAACTGGAAAAGAGGGAAGAGTAGTTCTTTTGGTTGTAATCGTTTCGCTTGAATCAAGGAAATCTTTTACAGCTAAAACCACTTTCTCCGACCACCAAATTTTCCGGCCCCCTACAAGAGATGGCGACTCCGCTGGGGAATACCTTCGTTACTGACGAGCGCACCGTGGTGCAAGATGACGTTCTCCGTAAGGGGAAAATGGTCGAATCCCTCGTCGTCGAGTTCGACCAGGCGAAGTATGAAGAGTTCCTCTCTTCTGGCTCCAAGAGCCCAAAGACCCGCGTCTGCCGCAGGGTCTCAAGTGGACAGCCCCCTGAAGCCCAATCTGAGGCTCTGTCGGGTGCTCCTGCTGCCCACTGTGCCAAGTTTGGTTCACGCGCCGACGCCTCCCAGAAGGCCCGCGTAACCTCAGACTCCTCTGCTGCGATCAACCGCGTCGCGCAGAACACACGCGCCAACGCCTCTCTGAAGGCCCGCGTGGTCCCCGGCACATCTACTGGTGCGATCGACCGTGTCGCACAGAACGCCCGCGTCAGCGTCTCTCAGGAGACCCGCGTGGCAAACACCCCTGGTTCTACAAACCAGGAAGTTGTTGGCTTCTCTCTTCCTCCACGGCGCAATCGGAATGCCGAGCGTCGACAGAGAAGACGCGCGCGTCAACACTCGGTCGGAACCGTTGGTTTTCTGACTGGGGTTGAACACAGCGTACGATCCGATGCCTTACCCGCACCTCGTCCAGTGCGAGAGATCCGCGTTTGGCGACCCAAACGCGAGACTCCCCAAGTTGAGCCTTCTGGAGACCAACTTGCCAAACGCCAAAGCGAAGCTTCTGCGTCTCGTCAAACGCAGGAAGCACGTGCCCATAGGCGTGGGGCCCAGCAGCCCACTCTCTCTCCAAGTCTCTCTCTGCTCCAACGCAGCAGACAGCAACGCGAAAGTCGCGTCTCATATCAACAGAGACGCCAGACGCGCGTGACGCAGCCGCGACGCGACAGCCGCGTTTCTGAAACCTGTGTCCAGACAGCACAGCGCATGACTTCCTCCCGTCTTCCACGTCGCGAGGCTAGTCTATTTAATCCCTCTCCCACGGATTTGAGGGATTATTTGACAAGGAAAAGGAGTGCCAATCAGGCCACTTCTCCATGCTGCTGTCAACAGCTCATCCAGATGCTTACTGGATGCCATTGCGAGTCAGGCGTGCACCAGTCGTCTTTAATTAGACAGCTGACCCTGATTCCCCCGTCAGCCAAGAGAAGATGCTCCCACAGGAGGAGAACCTTCTCTGACATCGAGTACCCGGAGCTCACTGCAAATGACAAGCAGGAGTAAGGGAAAACAAATTGCAGTCAGCCCAGATGACTCCGAGTCTGACTCTGTACCGGAAGGAGTGTATCAACATACTCGCACCCGGACGGGGGCCATTCCCCCAATTGACTATAATGCCTTAGCCCGCGGCATTAGAACGGGTGATTCTCACTCTGCCTAGTGGGGTCGCAAGCTTCAAACTCTTCCGTCGAGAAGGAGGCTTCCGCCTACATGGCAGACACTCCTGAGGAGACGGCCAGGCGTTTAGAACAGACGCAGAAGCACCAGATGGATATAATCGCCTCTCAACAGAGATCCATTGACTCCCTCAAGCATATGCTTGAGAAATTGCTTGAAGAAAGAGCGAGATCTCCTCCTAGACGACCGAAGGGGAAAGGGAGAAAGGGAGGAAGCCCACCCTCCGAATCTTCTGACGAGACACGACGATCTACCTCGGATGTGTCCAAGCCCTCGTCGCAGGCAAGAAGCGACCAGACCCCGGGAAAGGCTCATGCTAAAAGAATGAGTCAACTGGAGCAGCGCCTCGAGGCCCTTACCAACCGTAAAGGCCTCCAAGAAGCAGGAGTGGTCCGGCCCTATCCGGCCGAGTGGGACTTAGTCCCGTACCCTCCTAAGTTCAAGGCTCCAACTCTCCAAGCATTCGACGGGAAGGGGTCACCCAACCAGCACATCTACTACTTCAAATCCCAGACCGGGAATGTGGTAGATAACGATGCCATCCTGGCGCGACTGTTCATCGGCACCCTGAAAGGGTTGGCTTTTGAGTGGTTTTATGAAGCTCCCGGAAGGTTCCATCAAGAACTGGGGCGACTTGGAGAAGCTATTTCTAACACGCTTCTTCGAAGATGATTCGGAGGTCACGATGCCTACCCTTTTAGCTACAAACAGCGAAAGGGAGAGTCCGTCAAGTCTTTCGTAGAAAGATTTCGGAACATGGCACTCCGATGTCCAAGCGGCATGACCCAGGCCACCCTGGTGGAAACATGTCGCCATAATCTCCAAACCTCACTCCTTGCTCAAATAGGAGTTGCTGAAAGCCGCACCTGAAAACAATTAGTCCAGCAAGGTGAACAGGCTGAGGAGATTGTCGCCCGCGTCAGAGCGGAAGAAGGCAAGCCCAGGCCAGAGAGGTCGACAAGGCGTGCACCAGACACTCTCTCCAGACGAAGCGGAAGGATAATTTGGCGACGGAGACCAAATCTCCCACCAAACCTCAAACAGGCAGGGCAAGTGGCTCTTCAAGCCAGCCGCGCCCCAACAAGCAGTATTCCTTCAAGGAGGAACACGTCGATTCGCTCTTCAAGCTACTCAACAAGAGCAATCGACTGAAGCTCCCTGAAATTAGGCGCCCGGAGGAAGTCGGCAAGACCGACAATCCCACCTACTGCTTATACCACAGGATGCTCGGTCATCCTACCAAAAGCTGCTACGTCTTTAAGGACATCCTTCAAGCTCTGATTGACGCGGAGGTATTAAAACTCCGACCAGAGCAGAAGAAGATGACGGCCAACATGACGTCGATTCTCCAGTTTGGGACACGACCCCCGACACCCGTGGGGGTGATCTCTGTCCCGAAAGGTGAACTGAGGGTGGTCAATACAGACCCTCATCAGCAGCAGGAGAAAGGCTTGGTACCCGTCCCTACACCTCGAGGGAAATCATGTGGGTCCACCCTGACCTCGTCGACGAGCAACAATGGACGACTGTGACCAACAGGAAGTCCAAAGGCAAAGGGAAGGCTTCATCTTGCCATGTGATATGCGCCTCCTCGAGAAGCGGACACTGATGTTCCCTCGCTGACTGACTCAGAAGAGGAAACGATAGTCCTGGCCGCAGAGCCCAGCCAACCTACGGCGGGGACCCTTTCAGGACAGGCATACTTGAAGCAGTACGGCGAGACAGCAGCGGCTTCTTCTCCGCAACCAGCCGTGGAACCAGCCAAGCCCTCCTCTAAACAGCCTGGGGAGAAGCAGAAAGAAACTCAGTTCTCTCGAGTTCTTGCGAAAGGTGTAACGGAAGGATCCTCGACACCTTACCGCTTCGACGTCTTGGCTTAACTAGCCAACATCCCGGCACGCATTACCTTGTATGAGCTCCTGAGGCTATCAAAGTCAACCAGAGAGGCTCTACAAGAAGCTTTGGCCAATGCTGAGGTCTTCATGACCCGTGTGCCAAGGGGGAAGATGTAGAGGATTGCCTCCACGCCTCCCCAAATGCTCCCTGCATCACCTTTACAACAGATGACATGCAGGTTAAAGGGAAGCATGACCGACCCCTATACTTCACAGGGTATATTGGGTCATCCGAGGTGTACCGCATCCAGGTAGACCCAGGGTCCGCGCTGAGCATCATACCTCGCCGGGTTATGCAGTTTCTAGGCATTCCTACCCATCGTCTGAACCCTACCCAGACGACTATTTACGGGTTCAATGCCAACAGCTCCCGCCCAATGGGAAAGATCAAGCTCAAATGCCAGATCGGGAGCCTCAAGTCAGAAGTGACGTGTTACGTCATTGACGCGGACACTTCCTACAACCTGTTGCTGGGACGACCATGGATTCACCGCAATTCCATCGTTCCCTCTACTCTCCACCAAGTCATGAAATACATTGACGAGAGTGGACAGGTCCGAACGTTGATTGCCGAAAGGCATCCGTTTAAAGGGGTTGAAAATTATTTCACGGACTCCCTCTTATATCAGGATCCGGAGGAGACTAATGAAACCCCACAACCAGAGGAGCCAGACTCTGGTAATGAAGCTGACATTGAGCCTGAGAAAGAAGAGTGCCTGTGGGAGTTGGAGCCCATTGTAAAGAGCACTAATAAGCTCGATGTTGATACCACCGACGATGCGGGTGGTTGGTACATTAATGAAGATTTAGACTTTGCGTATTTTCTGTGTATGTTTCCGATTCAATACCGTCGGATACCACTACCGACGTGGACGATGACCTCTGGTCGGCAATAGATGCTTTGACATCTTTGCATGTACCGGTGAAATCATCCTTCGGGACATACCAAGATAATGGTGACGCGCAAGAGTCTGTATTCATGGTTCCAGCCAGACGAAAAGGCCAAAGACCAATACTTTTTGGGCGAATCGCATCTGAACCAATGCCCCACGAAGAATCGGAAGGTGAGGATGAATCCCCTCAGTTCGATCATTATGAACCGAGAACGCTCAAGATGATGAAGCGCATGGGGTATGATCTAACCAACAGGCCAGGATTGAACTTCGGAAAAGGAAGAAGAACACTGCTTCGATCCTTTGTACCGAAGGGAAAAACCCCTGATTACTATCATCAGACGCGCCGGGGGTTGGGCTATATATCAACTCCAGTGCCATCAGCCTCTGATTCGGAGAGACTGTCAAGTCATGACTGCTCATCAGACACGTCGTCATGGGAATCAGATGTCAGTGTCGGCAACATCTTCAAAGGCTTTCAGTAAACATGGTTTCGACAAGCCATCTGGAGGATGAAGATGAAGAAATGATCCAATCCGATACAGATCCTTGGATCAAACATTTGAATGCTCTTTGGGACATCCGCTTTGAACAGCGTGAGCCACCCACAGAAGACAAGGTTGTTCAAGTCAACCTAGGAGATGAAGACAATCCTAAACCATCTTCATAAGTGACGGCCTGTCGCCTCCAGAGAAGAAGGATTTAATATCTCTTGTACAAGAGTATATAGATGTCTTCGCCTGGAATTATGAGGACATGCCTGGACTTGATCCTCAAGTGGCTATGCATCGCCTCAACATCAATCCGGACATGAAGCCTGTTAAACAACAGCAGCGACGGTTCCGTCCAGAGATAATGGAGGCAATCCAATCAGAAGTCAGGAAGCTTATTGACTCCGGCTTTATCAGGGAGGAACAGCATCCCGACTGGGTAGCCAACATCGTCCCCGTCGCAAGAAGAACGGGAGATCCGGATCTGCATCGACTTCCGTGATCTAAACGAGGCCTGCCCCAAAGACGAATTCCCATTGCCAATCACAGATGTCATGATTGATAATACTTGTGGATTCGAGCGAATGTCCTTTATGGACGGGTCTCAGGATATAATCAAATCAAGATGTATCCCGATGACGAAAAGCACACCTCCTTCAGGACACCTCTAGGGGTATATTGCTACACCGTCATGCATGCCCTTCGGTCTGAAAAATGCGGGGGCAACCTACCAAAGGGCCATGAATGCCATTTTCCATCGGCAGATACGCAAAACGGTGGAATGTTATGTCGACGACATTGCGGTGAAAAGCCGCACTAAAGGTGATCACATAGCAGACCTGAGGGTGGTCTTCGACATCATGCGGGCTCATCAATTGAAGATGAACCCCACCAAATCCTTCCTGGGGGTAGCCAGTGGCAAATTCCTAGGATTTGTTGTGACTTCCACAGGAATCCATTTGGATCCAGAGAAAGTCCGCGCTATCCAAGAGATGCAACCCCCCAGAAGCCTCAAGGAGCTCAGGGGATTACAAGGACGATTGGCGTACATCCGTAGGTTCATATCAAACCTTTCCGGCAGATGCCAACCCTTCACCAAGCTGATGAAAAAGGGTTTTTCATTCATTTGGGACGACGCTTGTCAAAAAGCATTTGAGGAGATCAAACACTACCTCACCCAACCACCAGTTCTTGCAGCTCCGGTGTCCGGAAAGCCTTTCCTGGTGTACGTCCGAGCAATGGATCATTCCCTGGGAGCTCTACTAGCTCAGAATGATGAACAAGGACGAGAACAGGCAATCTACTATCTGAGTAGAACAATGATTGGGGCCGAACATCGATACAACCCGATCGAGAAGGAATGTTTGGCACTAGTGTTCGCCATTCAGAAAATGCGACACTATCTGGTAGGCCAGACTATAAATGTCATATCAAAAGTCAATCCTTTGAGGTTACTTATGACAAAGCCTTCTTCACTAAATGGCCGGCTGGCAAAATGGGCCATATTGCTATCACAATATGAGATGCATTTTCTGCCACAAAAGGCTATTAAGGGACAAGCGGTGGCGGACTTCTTAGCTGAACACCCAGATCCGAGGGCAGCCAAACTCTACGAGGATCTCCCAGATGAGGTCGCCGAAGTCTGCCTAGCTCAGACGTCGTTCGAAAGTCAAGTATGGCAACTTTTCTTCGACGGTGCATCAAGGGCAAGCTCGAAGGGACACACAGTAGCGGGGGTAGAGTGGTACTCGTCTCCCCACAAAATTACGTGATTCCCCGGCTATCTCGTTAACCGAGCCCTGTTCCAACAATGTGGCGGAATACAACGCTCTTTTGATTGGGATGCAATTCGCCGATGAGATTGGCGTTAAAAATCTCGAGGCATACGGTGATTCTAAACTCATCATCAGCCAAGTTCGCGGAGAGTATGAGGTCAGGCATGAAGATCTAGTACCCTACTACAACGCGACAATCCACATGGCCGAGAGTTTTTCAAACTTCTACATCGACCATGTACCGCGCAAGCAAAATGCGCATGCAGATGCACTTGCATCCCTTGCTGCCTCCTTAGCTCTTCCAGCTGGAGCAATGGAGAAGGTATTCGTCTATAGCCACGACCTATACTGCCCAAAAAGTCCCCTCGGAGACTACCAGAGGTCAACGGGAGATCGCCGCGGTAAGGAAACACTTGAAGTGTCGACCGATCCAGAGCTTAAAGACTGGCGATTCCCCTACATTGATTTTGTCTTATACGGCATCTTGCCCGAAGACACCAGGGAGGCGGCTGCCATCCGAAGGAAAGCCTCCAAATTCTACTACAATGCTATTTCGCGAACATTGTATCGTAGATCGCATGACGGGATCTTACTCCGGTGCCTCTCATCAAAAGAAGCCCACGAAGTGTTGAAAGAAGCCCACGATGGTACGTGTGGAGCTCATCAACCTGGCCCGAAGCTGGCAAACCGACTCCAAAGATTGGTTTACTACTGCCCAAGATGGTTGCCGATGCTGTTGCCTATGCCAAAAGATGTCACGCCTGTCAAATACATGGCGATTTCATCCATCAAGCACCAGGATACCTCCACTCTACGACCTCTACCTGGCCGTTCGAAATGTGGGGGATGGACGTGGTTGGTCCTATCAGCCCACCATCATCAAAGGGACATCGGTTCATCCTAGCGATAACCGATTACTTCTCAAAGTGGGCCGAAGCTATCCCTTTGAAAGAGGTGAAATCTTCTAACGTGATCAAGTTCGTGAAACATCACGTTATTTACCGCTTCGGTGTGCCTCGGCGGATTGTCCATGACAATGGACCCCAGTTCATCAGCCAGGCTTTTCAGAGATTCTGCGCCAAGTTCAGAATCCAGAGTGTGTCATCAACGGCATACTATCCGCCCGCTAACGGCCTCGCAGAAGCTTTCAATAAGAACTATTGGCAAGCTTCTCAAGAATTCGTCTCGAAAAGTCAACGAGACTGGGACGATAAGTTGGGCAAATGCTTATGGGCCTATCGCACGACTGTGCGAACCCCAACTAAAGCCACGCCATTTTCCTTGGTGTACGGATGCGAAGCCGTCCTTCCACTGGAAATCCAAATTCCATCTCTTCGCGTCGCCTTGACAGCGGAAATGACAACAGAGGAGAAGCATCGACAGCGACTCCAAGAATTGGAAGCCTTGGACGACAAGCGTCTGCAGGCCCAACAACAAATCGAGCTTTACCAAGCTCGTATCACCAGAGCCTTCAACAAGAAAGTCAAATCGCGAACTTTCAGGAAAGGCGACCTCGTCTTAGCCGTCCGAAGACCCATGGTCATGACACACAAGACGAAAGGAAAATTCCAACCCAAATGGGAAGGACCATTTGTGGTAGAGTCAGTCTACGCAAATGGATCGTATCGCCTCATAACCTCAAATGGCGATACACTCATGATGCCAATCAATGGCAATTCCTGAAGAAATACTATCCCTAGATGGCATTCTTCCACCGATCAAGTTAAAAATACACCTCTGATCAAACATCCGACGCCCTTGACGGCTAAGGATAGAAGAAAATGTTGGCTTTTAAGTCCAACATAATCCTCGACAACTCATCATGCTGAGGGGAATAGCATGACTAGCCCAGCTCAAACGGTAGTTGGTAAAGGCATGTCAAACCCGTTGACAGCTGAGGATTTGCTAAAATCCTAAGGGACACGTTCCCATTTGATCCGACGCCCTCGACGGCTAAGGATAGAGGAAAATGTTGGCCTTTAAGCCAACATAAATCCTCGACAACTCATCATGCTGAGGGGAATAGCATGGCTAGCCCAACTCAAACGGTAGTTGGTAAAGCATGTCAAACCCGTTGATAGCTGAGGGTTTGCTAAAAATCCTAAGTGGACTTGAGTCCACTCTTTTCTCCAAAAATCCCTTACCAATTCTCGTCCATAGAATGGTAGGACCACAAAATGTAATCATTACTACGTTAACACTATACCTCTGGTAATGAATACTCTTTGTTGAGTATAAACTTTGCTTGTTAACTCTGCATAGAGTAACAAACTCTCAAATTTGCCAAGTTAACACTATACCTCTGGCATTTCAAATTCCACTTGTCAATTCTCATCAATAGAATGACAGGTCCTCAAATTGCTCTTATCACGAGCCAATTCTTGTCAAGTTAACATTACACCTCTGACAAACTACTGTTTAAGTTAACATTACACCTCTAAGCAGTACATCGAGTGCCTGTCAAGTTAATATCATACCTCTGATAGTCACCTTTCTTCAGACTTCCGTATCGAAGCTGAAATGGACGATGCCAAGTTAACACTACACTTCTAGCATCCGAGTCATCGCTAAGTTCAACAATACACCTATGGCCATGACCTTTCCTCGACTTCTTCGTCTAAGTCGAGATGACCAATGCTAAGTTCAACATCACACCTCTAGCATTACCTCACTGTTAAGTTAAACATTACACCTATGACAGTGACATTCTGAGTTAAGTTAATATCACACCTCTGACTCACATCCTTGTCGAGTTAACACCACACTTCTGACAAGACTATCTCCAACCGTTAAGTTTATATCACACCTCTAACGGTAAAAGCTTTACCAGATTCCTCGCGGGTCTAGTTTCACTTGTTATTCTCTTCACAGAATAACAGGTCCACCTAAAGACATTGTTAGGTTAACATTACACCGCTGACAATTTTTATCAAATTCCCCAACTGACCTTGAATCAAGTCAATCCCAGACACTTGACAAAAGTTCACCTTCTCTGGGGGTACGCACTCCACCTGTCATTTCTTTTATAAAGTGGCGGGTCCACCAAAATCATTCTTTTGCTTCAAAAACAAAACGTTCAAGACAACAGAAAGAGGCAAAAAGAAAAGTGTCACTTTATTCATATCCAAACACATGAAAGTGATACAAAACGCTCTCTTATACAATGAGATTGAGTGTTACAATTAAGGAGTACAAAGAAGTCCCTCTCCCTCTCTGAGGCCGTACTCACTCCTTGAAACTGCATCTGATCCCAGGTGCACAATTGAACCGGTTGCACTTTGATGCATGACGCCAACCTCGAAAGCGCCATAGCTGACCAAGCCGAGAGCATGGTGTTCTTGAGGTCCGGTGGCAACAGAGGGTCCTGCATCCCTTCGTTCAGGCGCGTCTCTTTCCCTAGCAGATCATCCAACAAACATGGAGTCACTCTTGGGGTGAGAGCAGAAGTTTAGGAGTCATCACAAAGGATGCCACCCTCCACTCGGTCCAGCGGCAGCAGAGAGTCCTGCATTCATCACCATCCCTTTCCCCAGCAGGCCATCCAACGGAATGTCCTCGATGTCACTTCTGGAGTTGGGAGAGGAAGAGGATCTTCTCCGCCACCGTAACCGCCGGAACACCCTCGCCGATACTCGGCCTATCCATCTCTTGCACCAGATCTGAAGAGACCTTGGCGAGGGTTGGGTCCTCGTCAGAGATATAATTTAATCTCTCACAAACGACGAGGACCATAATTTAATCTCTCACAAACGAACGTGGAGCCAGTTCGCCAGCCGGTATATTCTTTCTGGGGCCCAGCAAACCTGAAAAAGGACAAGCAAGCCTACCTGCAAAGAATAAGCAAGAGAGTCAGAAAATCTGGAACCCAGTACATTTTCTATAAAGGAAACTGAGTAACAGAACGCGGCAGCCATTCAAGACTTCAGACGCGGGAATGACCCCACACAGTCAAACAGACGCAAGTCAAACTGCGCCACGCATAGGATTCAAACGCGGCCTCAGTTTGTTACCCGCGCCTAATGCACCAGACGCGAAGAATTTCAGAACGCCAAAAATTGCCATCTCTCTGTTGGGTGAACAAGAGTTGCAAGATTCAGGTCTGAAACGCGCCAAGGCAGTAAAAACGCAATGGGCAAAGCCAGCGTCAAGCGCCTGCATTCAAAGAAGTCACTGGCACAAATTCCAGAGGAGAATGCACCGGGACTTCATTCAGATCATCATGCCGAAGTTCAGGCTATACACATCATCGGGGGACATACCAGCAGAGACCTCTGCCAGAGTTGGCCTCTCTGCACCCAAACGCAGGCGTCCAAGATGATCTGAGAGGGGGTTCTTCTTGAAGAGACCAAACCGAAGCGTGAGAGCTCTGGGTCATCTTCATCCTCGGAATTACCTTCGTCCATGCAGACGGAGTCCCTATCAAGAAACTCTTTTCTGAAGAAGGTGGGACTTCTCAGAGCAATCCACCAAAGAGAAATAATCCAAGCTTGGATTATAAAAGGGGAGCGCACCCTATTTATAGGCAGGCCCTAATAACTGCCATTAATGGGGCGTTAATTGGAACCGTCACGCACGATTGTCAAAGCCCAGTGGAGGATTGACGCGTGGAACGACGCTTTGGAACCATCACGCACGATTGTCAAAGCCCAGTGGAGGATTGACGCGTGGAACGCCGCTTTGTAAACCGTCGCAAGCACCGATTTTCAACCGCCCGCGTCGTTTTGCCTTTAATGGCAGTAACTCCTGAGTCCAATGAGGAGTTGACGCGTGGATACCTGCTTTGGGAATCAACGGATGACTCGGAATCCCATCGACAGAGGAGACCTGACGAGCAAAGATCTCCTAAAATCTTGAGTCAGATCACATTAGACGCAGGTGGGAAAGCCGCGTCCATTCAGCAGACAAGGCTGCATCTCTTGCGTCTGCCCGATCCGCGCAAGACAGATTTGCGTTATTCAGAGTTGCGTCTCACCTTGTGATTGACGCTGCGTCTCATGACTGACACCGTGTCTTACTTTACGGATCAATGCCGCGTCTCATCTTGTGATTGACGCCGCGTCTCATCAAAAGGACTTAGTA